>JAKSZP010017336.1:0-122159 GCA_022478985.1 Massospora cicadina
GGGTCCTTCAACCCCTGGGGGACCCATAGATCCTGAGGCTTTCTCTACCTCATTAACCCAGAATTGAATCCCTGAGTACAGCTGTTCCAATTGAATGAGATGGGTTCTAACTTCTGCCTCCATTGAATGATTATGCTCAGAGAGTTGGGAAAGACCCTCTCTCCATTCTCTCTGAATCTCCTGAACTCACTTTGTGAACTGATCATCAACAAACCCAGACATCCCAATATTGAGCTGAATAAGCTGTTGATGAATTTCATTGAGAAGAGTTCAATCACTGATATTGGCCTCACAATTATCTCAGCTAAATTTGGAGGCAGACTTGAAAAATTTGGAAACATGATTATTCAAGGATTGAAGTTCTTCTAGTAAATTGAGCATCCCTTGATGGTGCATTCCCATTATAGGTAATAAATGGTAAAAGGTTGGGTGAACAAGATGGTGCAAGTATTGCTTGGGGCCAATTACAGGCATCTGGGAGGATTGCAACACTTCTCACAATATAGAAGGTACTGCATTTGATTATGATCAGGTAGAACGTATTCCAGGGATTAGAGCCCCTTCAAGTAATTGATTGATGATATTTCGCAAGGCCTCAGGTGGTATTTGAAAATCTGAGTTAAAGCTTAAGCTAGGACCATAAAATTCCAAGTTGGCATGAAATTCCAACGTGGAGGGTAATCTTGGGATTTGGGTTTCAGATAAACAAACCCATCAGAATATGTGGCCTTGCTCATGGTCATGAGCTTCTTCAGGCGAAAAATAAGAATCCATGGTAGTGATTGACGTTTTTACTGATGCATAACTCATAGTGCCCCTGTAGTGAGAACCAGTCTGGAAGTTTTTGTATTACCCTTCAAATAGGGCAGGTTTTCTCTCGAAGTTACACTGGGCGAATTCTCCAAAAGCAGTAAAAATTATATGAAAACTAATGGTTATAATTTGACCTAAATTTTATTATCAAAAAGAGGGGATATTTATAGGCTTTATAACGGCTCATAATCTATCAGAGAAATTAATCTCTGCACGATTGAATCTCTGATTAACTGATTGGGATGAGATTGATCATTAACTTTGATATATTGAGATATATTGCTCTCTCAAACTTTTCTTTCTCATTGCAAACACTTTTGCAACCTATTCAATTCAAGATTAAATCTACTTGATGATCTCATAGAGGAGATTAGTCTGCGCCCATGTCTGGGAGCAGTTGGGCAAGCAAGGCAAGAGGAGCAGGCGGAAGGCCCGCGGCCTCTAACATTCAAAAATGCCCCAGAGAATCCGGCGGAATAGAAAAAAATCTAAAAAAACTGGCGGTCACAATTTCCCTGGAGATACTCACGTGGCAAGCACGATGCAACCAGTATATCAACACGCCACACTCCCAGCTACTATCGTCAGTGGAATTTGGAGTCCATGTGTATCTGGACATCCAAAAAACGGCCTTATGGGAAAGATTTTGTGAAGATGTACACAAAATTTTCCCAACTGCGGTGTACATTGCACCTCACTCCATGTCGCACAATTGGCTGGACCTAGGTTTCAAAAGCAAAATAGCAGCAGATGAGGCTGCAGCAGTGCACATAGTGGTTGACCTCCCCGAAGGGCAATGGGTCATTGAAACCAAATGCACCAGATGGACAAAATCAAACCAAATTTTCCTCACATTTGACTTTTTGCCTACTACGGTAAAATGTGACATTTTGGAGCAACACCTGAAAGATGGTCTCGCCATATATGGCGAAATACAATCTTTCAAAATGCAACGTTTCATGCTGATGCCACACCTGTGCATCAGCAAAGCCATCGCAGTTCTGACCCCAACTGAGGAGATCGCGAAGGACCTAACCCAGATCCCACACTCCACCTTTATTGACATCGCAGGGCATACCACCCACCCATTCCGGGTAACTGTGGACAGCGCGCCCCCCATTTGCACCCACTGTGATGCATTCGGCCATAAGGCACATGCATGCCCCATCAAGGAGGGCGTCACATTCCAAGAGCACCCCTCGGCGGCCATGGCCAGCGGAGAGGCGCACTACAAACCAACCACAAGCACCAAGGAGGCTTTCCCGTGGGGAGCACAAGGCTGCTACCTATTGGTAAAGCCCATCTCCCCGCAGGAGTGGAAGAAGGCTAAGCAGGCCCATAGGGCCGCAGCCAAAGAAGCAGCCAAGGCCACCACCACCATCCCACACTCACAACGCCAGGAGGACATGGAGACCTTCATGGCAGAAGCGACTCAGGAATCCATCACTTAATCAGAGTGGGAGGCCCATGCCAAGTGGGCCACTCAATCTGAGGATCCGATGGGAGATTCGATCTCACCCAATTGCTGCACCCAAGCTCCAGTCAAAACCAACTTGAGACCTATCCCAACCAAAAATTTTTTTTTGCCCCACTCGACGGTGCACCAAACTTATCCACACCGCAAAAAATTTGTCTGACGTCAGGAAAACAAAAAGTGAAGGCCAAAACCAATGCAACTCTTTCTGCAAAAATTAACAAAAATCCCAATAGCGTTGCTGCTAACACCCGCACTGCTGTGAAAGCCCGTGGGGACCTGGAAGAGGCTGGTGGGCCCAGGGGCCCCACCCCTCGCACCAAGGTGTGATGGGGGAAACCTTCACTCTAGGGATGCTGAATATCACCGGACTCAAGGCCTCCCCATCCTGGGCTAGGAAACTGAGTTTTTTACAATACAATTTACCCGTGGATATCCTGGCCATCCAGGAGTCCCACTGTCCACGAGGTTCTGAGGAAGCTTAGAAAACAATGCTCCTACCATCCCTATCCTTTTGGTTGAAGCACTGTGGGGTGCTAATTCGGAAAAACAATTTTTTCAAATTCATATCCTCAGAAACATTCCTAAATGGCTGAGTGCTCATTGTCACCTTCATATGGGCTGACGTTGTGCACACAATTGTCAACATTTATGCCCCAAACGGTGCACACGAGTGTCAGAAATTTTTCTCATCAGTCAAATCCCTCCCACTACCCCCCAATTCTTTCCTAGTTGGTGACTTGAACTGTTGGCTAACCTCACCAATGGACCGGTGGCTGCCCTCACCCCACACCCCACAGGGTCATGTAGAACTACGCGTTCTAAAAGCCACCCTTGGGATAATAGATGCACTGCCACAACATGCCCCACTGCTCGAAAACATGATGCGTCCCCACATCCACAATGGCCAATTAAGGTCCATGACCTGCATCAACCTTATTCTAACACCGGCAAAATTACAACCTCACATCTCCCACTTTAAAACAACGAAAATGGAATTCTCCAACCACCGACTGGTCTCAATAACATACCACTTACCCATCACAGTTGCAAAGGCCCCACATTGGTGCAAAATCTGCCCCCCCAAGCTCGCGTTGCCAGGATTTTCCATGTGGGTGGAAGAGGCAACTTTGGCGAAATTGTTTGTTGCACCGTTTTGTGCAGACCCCATTTCCACATGGGCAACTTTCAAAGAAGACACCATCCACCACTATCGCCATCTCTCCTCCAGACACTCACGAGCCACATCGGTGGTTATCTCATGCACGCTGGCAGAATTGGCCCACTTGGAGTCCAACATTCCAGCCTCAGGATATAGCCCTGCATGGGGCTGGAAGTGGGCGGAGGCAGCTGCCCACCTCAACGCACTCGAAAGGCAACACAAACATTGGGTTTGTGTCCAATACAGGGCCACACGCATCACTAAAGGTGACAAGTGCACCGCATACTTCTTTAAAAAATTTTTCGCACCATGCCAGAGCATGGCCTGCACACAGGTGCAAAGATCAGACAATATTGTGGACACACCAGCCGAAGTGGCAATCAAAATGTAAAGATATTACTCCGAGTTATACTGAGCCAAACCAATTCAGCTGGCTGAAATGGCGGAATTTCTCAACTGAGCTCATATCCGCACCATTTTCCAATACCCAGAAATAATGAATTTAATTACTCTGAATGAATTAGGGACAGCCATTCGTGGTGCAGCAAACCGAAAATACCCAGGCCCAGATAGCATTCCATATGAGTTCTACAAAAAATATTTTAAATATATATCCCCACTGCTGCTAGCCTCACTCAACCAAATCCTGTTGGAAATGCGCCTCCTACCAGGAGGACATAAGGCCTTTACTGTCACACTCTTCAAGAAAGGGGATAGGCTTGACTTAGACAACTGGCGCCCCATTTTTCTAACAAACACAGACACCAAAATTTTAACCAAAATCATGGCTAACCATTTAGGGACTGTAGCATCTGCCACCATCTCCCCAGAACAATTTGGTCTCATCCCCAGAAGGTCAATTTGGGATAACGCACTCTCTGTGGCTAATGTGTCAGTCCACAGCCTCTGGGGCACTTGTATTCTTGGACCAACAAATGGCCTATGATAGAGTAAATTGGGAATACCTAAGGGCCTGCCTCCATCAATTCCGCCTACCCCCGCTTCATAAACTGGGTGATGCTGCTCACGGAATCTGTGACAATGGCAGTGCATGGCCCTGGCTTCCTAACGGAAGTAGTCCGCCCTCAAAGGGGCCTGAGACAAGGGGACCCCCTCAGCCCACTCTTATACAACTTCAGCCCTGACCCACTACTGCGAAATGTGAATGCCCACCTCACTGGGGTCCATGTGCCAGGCCAAACACCAGTCAAGATGATGGCATTTGAAGATGATTGCGTGGTGGGGGTGTCTAATACAAAGATGCACGCGCGCTTGAAGCCCTCATCCAGGAATATTCCCGGGTAAGCAACGCGGCACTGAACACCTCCAAAACTGAAATCATTCTCCTTGGTCAGTTTCAGAACTGCTGGGCCCCAGCAAGTAGTTCCCAACCCGGCCCATCTGCTCGCCCACGTCCACACCTTACTAACTCAACACACACCGCTCCACTAGTGCTCCCCTTTGTGCCACGTCCTACCATAGGACTGGTACGCCATCTGGGCGTGTGGATGGAGGCAGGCGGATACGCGTCAGCAGTAATGGAGTGTCATATACTGGACAACGTGACGAAATGAATCGCCTCTCTCAGAGCCCACCCTACTACCCTTACTGGCAGGGTTGTTCTTGCCAACTCTATGCTCCTATCCAAAGTCTGGTTCAGAGCCCACGCCATCCCCTTCTCCCCAAGCTTCTTCAAATCCCTGCTTTGCTGCAAGGATGGCTTTGGTCAGGCCACCCTCCACCAGTACGGCTAGAGGTCATGTTTGGCCCTCATCATCAAGGTGGTATGGGTCTGCTTGACTTCAAAGCGCATGCTGCCAAGATCCTGGGCACCTGGATCGCGGCCATCACCGCTCCTACACTCCCATCCCAACACTGGTCCCGCGCGGCCCGCTCCAACTTCTCCCAAGCCTTTGGCCTCAACAATCCATCAAACCCCACTCCCTGATGAAATACCTCGCATCACACACATTGGCCACAGGTCCTCACGGGACTAAAACCCACTAAAAACGAATCCTACTCTCCATGCAAAGCGCAGAGTGGAGAATTCATATTAGTGGACATACAACCCCGAAGAGGCCGCCCCTCTCCTCAGTTCACACAAGAGGTACAGGGGCTACCCATCCATGATGGCGTGATCCCCATTCGACCCCAAGTCCTATCCAGGGTGGACTACCTGGACATGATGGACATCCTTATTCCACTGAGACCCAAAGAATATCTGGAAATACACACACCATCCTCTGTTGCAGCCTCAAGTCCGCTCCCATGTGTGGCGCTGCCTGAGGCGGGTGTATCGTACAGCTGAGCGCTCTAACGCTTTACACTCATCCTGTGTCATGTGTGGCCAGTATGGAACGCTGTTCCACCGCCCGAAGAAGTGCCCCACCTCTAAAGTGATATGGCGCGAAGTCCAACGTCTGCTAGGCCAGGATCAAACACATCCCTTCAGTCTGTCAAGAGATATGTTTGCTTCATCAATGGCCTCCCCCTCCCACCCTCCCTCCGTGCTCTGGTGGTTGCAATCGCCATGTGGACTATCCACACGATTGTCTTGGATGCCATCGCTGGCTCTATCCCCACCCTCCCAGAAGCTGTCCACAGATTCTGGTCTAATTTGGTGGACCACTTTCAAGCGTGGATGTTTGGATATCTCCCACCGCGTCGCCGACAGCTGGTCTCCTCCTGGTTCCCAGTCTGGTTCATCAAATCAGACCCCTTCCTCCACACGTGCTCAATAGTGGCTACGGCCCCTTCACACGTTCCCTCCCCTCCCCATAAGTGGCGTTCCCGCTGGCAACAAGAGATAGCATCGCTTCTCTGGGGTGTCCCCCTGGTACTAAGTTTATCTTTCCTGCGTCATATTCAGAAGTGTCCATCCCATGGTCGGCCTTCCCCGCAATAAATTTAAAGATATATTGCTCTCTCCTTCCAATGATGACAGAAGAATTGATAAAGTGGATTTTTTGAAGAAATGTGAATTTGGTGAAATCCCCAACACCAGGCCATGGATAAATTCTAGTTCTCCTGGCTAATTTGAGTGAAAAAAATTAAAAGATCAAGAATAATCAGATCGTCACAACTGTTCATTTGATCCTGATGGAAGAATTGAGGAAATTCCATGATTTTGGGACCCTCAATGAGATGGGATCTCTGGCAGGGGTAACTGAGAGCATCAATCTATTGGTCAACTATGAGCAACTCACTGATCTGAAGGAAAGACATCAGGAGGAGGTGCTCAAACTATTCAAAAACTATCAGGAAATATTCGCCCAGGACAATCACAATTTATGATATTCAAGGAATTTCATCCATAAAGTTGACACCAGTGAATATTTGCTAATAAGGATGAGACTAATTGATGTTCAAAGGACGCTGAAGTGGGAGTGGAAAAAGAGATCAGCAAACTAGTGAAGCATGTTCTTCAAGTTCTGTTGACAAGTCCCTGGATGAGCCCTATCGTGATTGTGGAGAAGAAGGATGTCTCTAATTAAGTGATCAATTATTAGAAGCTGAATAAAACACTGAAGAAGGATTTTTATACACTACCACAAATTGATGATGCATTAGATCAGATTAGGAGAAGCAAAGTATTTCTACATGATGGATCTGATATCAGGATTTTGGCAAATTGATCTACCAGCGTAGGACCAAGAGAAATGCATGATAATCACCATGCAGGGGCTGTATCAACCAACTCGGATGCCCAAGGTCTTTGTAATTCGCCTTCAACATTCCAGAGGGCTATGGACGCCATATTCAGCGACTTTAAGTTGTTGTGCGTCATGGTGTACTTGAACAATATAAATTTGTCCAGTAGGACATTTACTGACCATTTACACCACTTGAAAGAAGTCAACATGAGACTGTCCACAGCTAACCTAAAGATTAAGCCAAGGAAGTGCCACTTCTTTAGGAAAGAGTTAAATTATCTGTGATTTGTTACCAACTCTAGTGGGATTCAGCCGAAATCCCAAAAGATTGAGGCCATAGAGCAAATGGCCATTCCAAGAAGAGTCCAAAATATCCAAGAGTTCCTTTAAATAATCGGACACTACTGAAGATCTATATGGGATTTCATGAGAATCACTGAGCCCCTCTTTCATTTGCTTAAGGATATGAAGAAAGAATTCGTTTGAAATGAAGAGGCCCAGAGTTTTAATGAGTTATACCGGTATCTGATAGATCTTCTATATTGAAAATATTCAAATTTCAATAAGAATTTATAGTACAAACCAATGCTTTAATAATGGCGATTGGCACCATCCTGAGTTAAGTAGATGAGCTCAGGGATGAGCATCCTGTAGCTTATGTGAGCTTGATGCTATCAGCAGCAGAACGGAATTACACCTTTACTGAGCGTTAATGCCTTGTAGTAATTTACACCTGTTTTAGTTTTGGGTGTATATTTACAGAATGCACTTTAAAGTGGTGACAGACCACTCCTCGTTGCATTGGATACATACTTTAAGAGAATTGGAAAGAAACTGAACAAATGGGCATTGAAGCTTCAGGCTTATGACTATGAGATAGTTCACCAGGTGGGAGCTTCTCAACATAATGCAGATGGCTTATCAAGGTTACCAATGGTGCAAGTGGTATACCAACAAGTGGATGAGATGCTCCAGAGAATGGTCAATATAGAAATCAGGAATGATCCTCAAGAGATCCAAGGTGCACTTTGGAAAATGATGGAAAACACCAAGATTAAGGTTGGACAAGTGTTTAAGATTATCAATGGAAAACAATTTTTTATTTAACTGAGGTATGTCGACCAAGAGATGGACATTACCAAAGCTCAAAGAGCAAAAAATATGTGTTGAAGACCTACTCGAACAGAATGAGTTTGCTATCCAAAACGAGTGAGCAAAACACAAATGAACGAGATCAAAACAACCAGGCGGGATAGCGGCGAGCCACTCATTACATCATGGTGGAAAGGGAGGGGGGATCAGGGGCTCATCCTTGGCATCAGAGTCCTCCTTATAGAAAAGAGTGCAGGTTAAGGTGAAGAGCAATGGTGTGAGGTGATAAGCAACATGTGGGTTATGTTGCCTGATGATTGGATGGTTGTGAAAATTACCTGCAGAAAAATTACACCTAGGTACTGGGATAAACATTGTTCCACGTGAAGGCAGATGGAGGGAAGCTGGGATAACAAAGTGGCGGTGGCGCAGGTGACTTATGGCTTGTCCTGCAAAGCGCATACACTTTCTGGATGATGGCAGCTTTTTGTTTGTGAAGGATAAGGATGTCACGTTTGCCCTGAAGGGACAGGGTCAGGACAATAATGGGAGGAGGGATACCCTTGGCTAATTTCGCCACTGATGTGGCAGCACACTCACAGATGTCATCATTATCTGGATGATCAGCTGCTGCTTCAGCAAGCTGGTGGGCAGGGTGGAACACCTAGGCGTCCAGAGGGGGATGTAAAAACGCCAAGGGAATTGAACAGGGTGCTGTACTTGGATAAATTCTTCGATGTGGACTTTCAAGTGTTCAATAATATTTTCCACTTCATCAGTTTCCTCCAATGAGGACCATGGGTTCAAGTCATAATTAGAAATCGAGGGTGGTGAATTGATGGGCTGTGGCTGTTGATTGAAGAATAGCATGGGACCAAACTGTTGTCCAAGCTGTCTCCTGATTGGTTGAAGTGCATGTGGCACTGGACTGAGGAGAGACCTGATTGGCAGCTGTGGGTGCTGCAGCGGCTGTAGGCTTTGGGGGAAGGGGAAGGATTGTACCCCAAACCAGAAAGTCAGTGGGGTGTGTGATGTATTGGGGGCCATATGGAGGCAATGCAGGTCTGGTAGAAGCAGCAGGAGATGAGCATTTATGCTTCTAGTGATCCAACTCAATGCAGGTGGAAAGGTGGTCCGCAAGCCCTTGAAATGGGCCTAGAATGGGTGGTCAGGGGCAGAAGGGATGATGACGCAGGGGGAAATTGACAGAGCAATTTTGTTGAAATTTGGGCTAATTGTAGTGAATGCTCAAGGCCCAGCAAAGCGAGCGGCCCCATAGAGGACCACAAAATGGAGGATGGGGTTGGATCCATACACACCAAAACCTTTCATCAACTCCTGGTGGAGCACCATAAGGGGAAGATGCGTGGGCAACCCCACGAATTTTACTAACATAATGGTGTCTGTGGGGAGCTGGGTGCGCTTTGTTGGGATAGGGGTGCCCTGGAAAACCAGGGGCACAGTGGCCGCAGTAGCAGCGTCAGCTTCACAAGTGAAGCTTAATCAAAATACCCCTTATAGGGGCGGAAATCTATAAAACTGACTGGCTATCATAACCTCCTGGGCCATGTTGATAATAGCTTTTTTGGCGTAAGGGAACAATTTCCCATATTTAACCTGAAGGCCAAAATGCAGCTGGGAGTGGGGGAGAACAAGTGGTCTGCGAGGCACTGCCTGGGCCCATGCAAGGTGGATGGCGAGATCCTTGGGAAGAATGAACTAACCTAATGATTTGGTGGGACTGGATGAACCAGTCTGAGTGCATTTTCCTGCCGGATGGAAAATTCTGGGTGGGTTTCACTGCTGCCCCACATGGGAGCAGCTGACAGAGAATTTGAGGTCATTGGGAAATGAATGAGGAGGTAGTCATAGGCTAGTAAGATTTACTTAACTTTTTTTCTTTAATTAAATTCGCTCAAAAGTTACTCCAAGCAGAAAAGAAGAAGATTAATGGTAAAAGATTATTATTTCCAAACCATTGGAACAAGTGACAATTGTTCAAGCTGCGCATAAGGTTGTTGGGAATGGAAGCCTGAGGAAGACAACTGACCACATTTGCCAGTAATATTACTAGGAGTCTATCAACTACGATGTGGCTTATTGTCTGGCTTGCTGTGTGGAGTGCCATTTGCACAAGCTTTACAAAAGCAAAACTGGATATCAACTGGTCTTCTCTGGATTTGCCTGGCATATTCGGTCCATCAAGATGGGACCATTAACCATGAATACAGGGGGTGTTAAATACATAATATTTGCGTTCAACCATCTGACTAGATGGGTTAAGATGAAGGCCCTGGCGAAAGTGGACGCTACAAGCACTGCAAGGTTTATCATGGATCAAGTCATATACCACCATGGATGCTCACAAGTCTTGTTAAGTGACAATGGAACAAATTTCACATCCCATGTGATCTCATGGTTGAACAAGATAATGGGGATCCAAGGAATTGTGTCAGTACCTTACTAGCTGGAGATAAATGGACTGATATAACAGGTCAATGGAACTCTGGCTGTGAAGCTGAGGAAGCTGGTACAGGGAGAACTTCCGCATGGGGAACATACCTCAGTTTGGTGACATTTGTATGTAACATAAGTCACCATATGTCAATGGGAAAATGCCATTTGAATTATTGTATGGAAGGCCGTGTTGCTGCCAATTCTATATTTGGTGGTTGAACCAACATCAGGAATGAGTGACAAGCAGTACCTGCTCCAATTTTCAAACATTTTGATTGATATGCAATTTTAAGCATTTGATATGACCTTAAAGAATAGAATCAAGGCCAAAATGACAGATGATAAGAACTTATCAGCATTATCATAATACCAAATAGGCAATAAAGTTGCCTATTGCGATACATATGGTTTTAGAAGAAGAAACAAGTTGGATGCGTTGTGGTCAGATTCATTTGATATTATCACCAAGATGGCAACAGACGCTTATTCCATCAAGAACCTCTTGTATGGAAGAATTGCAAATCAAGTCCATGATAAATATTTAAAGCAGTGGATCAAATAAAAAAATAAAAGAGTGTTTTTCAAAGGACTGCTGAACCATTGAGATGGTTATGTCCTCACAATTTTTAGTCAAGTCCTAAAAAAGGACTGCTGAATCAAAAATAAATGGTTGTCTTAAAAAATTAGACCTTTGAACCATAAAAACTGGTAGGTCAAAGTATGCCTAGGAATCAGTTTGGGGGAATAAATAAAAAGATGGACCGCTGAACCGAGTGAAGGGTATGTACCATATAAAAAATAATATAATATTGATAAAAATATTAGGGAAAACTTTAAAATGCGCATAAAAAAGTCATATATTTTTATAAATTTTTATTGGTTATCTTCAACTTGGGGGTGATTCTGCCTATGTCGCCTCTTAAGGGAAGGAGGATGTATAACAGTAGAGGTGAATAAACCGTCAAAATCTATGTGATATTAGACGCTAGCATGGTCTAGACCTACTCAAAGCCAAGTTTTTTGAGCGGAGGCTGATTACTGTGAGAACATGACAAGCGGAAGAGAGATGGAGATAATGGTACTTGCCAAACGCAATACCCCAGATCAAGGAGGGAAGAAACAGAACAATAAGAAGAAATTGGCAAATAACTCCAAGTAATCCCAATATGGCACTGGAGCAAGAAGATTAGTCTTGAGTACTTGCTGACAGGCTTTGTTAAGAACGTTGTACATATGAGCTGGCATTGTGCAAGAGATACTAGATGGGGGTTGCCAAACCATGCCCCAATTAAATCCATAAGGGGAAGGTACCGATGGGATGTACCAGATATGAGATAGTCATGCAAGGAGTGAACATCATCCTGAAGATGATGACTACAAGCCTCTTGAATGCAAAAGCAGAATGAGTGATGAAATTTTGGAGAGGCTGGAAGCTTCATGGCCCAACTTCAAAGAACTTGGCTAGAAAAATGAAGGGCAAGGCTTCAATGTCTCAATTATGGATGTTTGTAAGATCATAGGGGTTCAGAGCTATAGAAAGATCTTTAGTCACTAAGGTCCTAAAGTCTGCTTAGGGGAGCTCAAAATGTTTGCGATTTTCAATGTTTAGTTCAGTTGAAAGAACAGGTGGTTTAGAAAATCTGCTGAGTTGTAAAAAACTCTGAAAGAAAGTAAGATTTGTGAGGAACGGTTGATCAATATTGGATGGCATTGTTTTAGGAGGTTCAATGATGATAGTAGGAGTATCTGCAAAAGGAGCTGAATCCAGTAGAGTATTAAAATCCAATTCTGGAATTGACAAAAGAGGGAGAAATGGCTATGAGTCATGCAATATGGTCGCTACTCTGGTTTAATTGGTGCTGGATACAGTTTCTGGTAGTTTTGTAGAAGGACTGCCTATTAGGTGCTTGAATGGAAGTATGAGTCTTAGGGGGACCATAGAATAGAATTTTTTGAGCAGATTGACTCATCAATTTGAAGAGTGAGCATCTTTATCAGACAGGCTGGTGAGCAGTTCTGGTACCTAGATTCCAAATTCAACATATGAGATAGACGATAAGTGGATTTCATACTTTTTATAATAGTTGACATTATTTACTTGATTATCAATTAAGCTCTAATTTTTGAGAAATTAATCTCAAAATTAATGAGATAATCTCATCAGAAAAGAATTAAGAATGATATGAGCAAAAAAATTTATAATGAGAAAATAACAAGAGCAAATATAATTAAGCATTCTTAACTGTGCTTTAAGACAAACATTGACAGCAGTGACCTCCTGCCAAGGACAAGGAGGAATATCAGGAAATCAAGGACACCGGACCAAGATCCTAAATATGACAGTGGTCATATTCCCTGACCAGGGGAAAAATGGCTTTCTGGGACTAGTATTGTCAAAAGTAGATCAATCAGCCCAGCATGACAGTGGGTTGTGAGTACATGCTCCAAGGAGGTGGTAGCGAGGTGGAAAAGGAAGAAAAACTACATGATGAAGGTTGTCCTGAGTAGCGTTGAGTGAAAATTGACTGTGCCAAGCTAGAAACCAAGAAATACATGACCTGGTGTTAAAATTTAGGGCTCTTCACCAATTGATAGTTATCAGTATGGTTTACTGCACAGGTTCAATGTGTGCAATCCTCGCGTTGTCTGATAATATGATATACAATTCAATTATATTATGAAGACTATTAACCATAGTTAAATAGAACACTAGTGTTTTGGTCCGGCGCTTGACTGGTATTTCTTCTCAAAAAACTCTAGATGTCCTCAGTAGGATTTATTCCCATATACCGCCTAACTTTATCCACGCTCAGATCCTCGTTTATGGCCTCTCTCTGGTAACACACAGTTGGCAGCAATTCCTATCTTGGCTCAGCTTCTCTTCTTAGGATCCTTGATCCTTACTCTTTATCTTACTTAAGAGTCTCCAATTTAAGCACAGAAATAAATTTCTTGAAGATGAATAGAACTAATACTGAATTCTTCTAAAGTATATCATGACAATACTTAATGTTTTTATTAAGTGAATTCTCAGGGGATATATAGTGGGAAATCAGCGCCCAACCCTCAGTTGGCGCCTCGCGATGAAATGGCAGCCTCTGCCGTTGAATTACTCTTGTCATCTCAACAGTGAAGGACTTCCCCATCCTGGTTAGGATTCCAATGTCAGACATCCTCAATACCTAAAATAGAAAGAGTCAAAGAATGTGTCCCTAACGTTTTCTACTCAATCTTAGTGAATCAACCATATTTGGTGAGTGACCTGCTTAAGTAATGGGGCTTGTTACCCATTAAGGCAGGTCGCAAACCAAATAATCAATTTGCTATTTGCAGGTGGCATCACTCGCCTCATAACTTGATCCTAAAAATTCCCAATTGGTTGGTGATGAAACCTAACCAATCCCAATTGGTACGCCTGATAGTTAATCATTGATCAACTATCAGATCCCCCATTTTGTCAGAAACTCTTCCCGACGAGATTTTAAGCATTCACCTGGATTGATCCTCAATGGATCCAAACAAGGTGAATTACCTAAATTTCAAAAACATCGTTAACCCAAAATTGGGTTAATCAATATCCAATTCACTCGCTATAGGGAATAATCCCCTTGCGACCCATGGTAATCTAGATGGCTGGAAATGTGGGCAAAAATCCCAACACGTCCCCCCTCTTGCCTAGATTTCCAGCGAGAAAAGGATTGTACAGGAGAAAACCACTTTGGACCCTAGGTTGAATACTTCTTTGATTCATGTGGAGTACAATCAATCAGTACTCAAAGCTGATTGGGATGACCTTTAGCATGCAGCTCTCTTCCTCTTCCTCCTTGCTATTGCCTACTCAGAGTGCGGCCCCACAACCTTCTGTCATTCCAGGCTGATTGATTTACTTGTGATGTTATTTTTTCTGGGATCTGGTTTTCCCCCCATAAGGGTATATGACCCATTGTCATATTCAGGATTCTTGGTCTGACATCCTCAATTTCATGATTTTCTTCTCATCCTTGACAGTAGATTCTAGCCATCAATGTTTGCTTGTGGTTTAATTAAGAATGATTATTAAAAATCGCCCTTGTTTTTTATAATAGCCTCTTGGCTCATAACATTCTTAACTCTTCTCTGGAGAGCTTATCTCATTAAATTTAAGATTAATTTCTCCAAATTAGAGCTTAATTGATTCCAGAGTGCATATTGTTGACTGTCATATAAGTACAACATACCCCCTCTCATCCAACTCATATGTCAAATTTGGAGTCTTGGTACCAACCACTGCTTTTAGCATGTTTGATAAAAACCTTCAGCTCTTTCTAACTGATGAGTTGATCTGTGCATCAGAACCTCATCTATGGTCCTCCCAGGAATCATAATCATAGTTAAGTACCTGTGGCCAATCCTTCCATGGAATTACTGGAAACGGCATCAACCCTGAAAAAACTAGGTCAGTGATTGTATCAAACAACTTGTAACCAATCTTTAATCTGTTATCAATTCCCGAGTTAGACTTTTAAAACACTTCTGGATTCAGCTCCATTTGCGGATTCTCCTACCATCATCAAGCCTCCAAAAGCAATGCCCTCCGCTCTCAATTGATCATTCCTCACCAGTTCAGACTTGCTTCCAGAGTTCCTTTTCCAACTCAGCCATTATTACAAGCCAGCTGTTTTGTCAACTAAATTAGCCATCAGAAATAGCAAACATTTCAAGATCCCCTATGCAGAACTGAGAACCTTATTAACTGAAACTCTACCATAGCTCTGAACCCCTCCAATCTCAAAAACATTCTAGATTGAGATTTTGCAGCCTATGCTCTTCACTTTACCGGCCAAGTTCTCAAAGTTGGGCCGTGAAGCTTCCATCCTCTCCTGGCTTCTATCACTCATTATGCTTTTGCTTTTAAGAAGCTCATAGTTGTCAATTTCAGGATGTCATTTGCTCCTTGCATGACTATCTCTTTTCTGGAGCGTCCCATCAGTACCTTCCTCTGATGGCTTTAATAGGGGGAATAATTCAACAACCCTACTAAGTATCCCTTGCTTGATTCTGGCACATACGTCCAATGTTCTTGATGAAGCCCATTGGCAGGCACTCAAGACTAATCTTCTTTCTCCAGTTCCACATTAGGATTGCTTGGGGTTATTTGCCAACTGCCTCTTTTTGTTATGTTGCTTCCCTCCCCAATCCAGGGTATCAAGTTTGGCAAGTACTGACTTTCTTTCTCTCTTCCCCTAGTTGCTTTCTCACAGGGATCAGCCTCCGCTCAATAAACTTGTTTTTGAGTAGGTCTAACCCCTTGCTAGAATCCAATCTCACATAGATTTTAACGGTTTGTTTACTCCTACTGTGATCCATCATCCTTCCCTTAAGAGGCGACATAGGCGGAATCACCCCCAAGTTGAATATAACCTATAAAAAATTATAAAAATATATTTTTTTATGCGTTTTAACAATTAATTTTTTTCCGCCATATTTTTATCAATATTTTATTTTTTCTTCTTTTTTATATGGGATTTGTCCTTTTCTTGGTTCAGTGGTCCATCTTTTCAATTTTATTCCCCTAAACTGGTTCCTGGGTATACTTAGACCTACCAGGTTTCTATGGTTCAGAAATCTTATTTTTTCAGACTTAACCATCTAGTGTGGTTCAGCGGTCCTTTTTGGACATGACCAGATCATTAGGACATAACCAACTTAATGGTTCAGCGGTCCTTTTGGAACTCTTTTTCATATTTTTTTTCATCAATCCACTGCTTTAAATACTTAGCATGGACTCAATTTACTATCCTTCCATCCAAGAGGTTCTTGATGGAGTAGGCGTCTGTCGCCATCCTGGTGATAATCTCAAATGGACCTGACCACAATGCATCCAACTTGTTCTTCTCCCAAAACCATGCATATTGCAATAGGGAACTCTTTCGCCTATTCAGTATTCTTATAAGGCTGGTCAGTTCTTATCATCTATCATTTTTGCCCAAATCTTTTATTTAAAGTCATATCAAATGCTTGCAATTGCATTTCAATCAGGATTTTCGACATTCAGTTCAGGTACTTCTTGGCACTCATCTCTGATGTTGGTTCTACCATCAAATATTAAATCAGTGGCAACGTGGCCTTCCTTCCATATAGCAACTCAAACGGCGTTTTTACCGTTGCCATATGATGACTTATGTTGTAAGTGAATGTCACCAAACTAAGGTATGTTCCCCACATGGAAGTTCTACCTGCAGCAATATTCCTCAGTGTCACATCCTTCGTTCCATTGAACCATTCTACTAGTCCGTTCATCTCCAGCTGGTATGGTTCAGACATGAATACCCTGAACCCCATTATTTCATTTAATCATGAGATCACATGAGACATGTAATTTGTTCCATATCACTCAGCAAGACCTGTGGGCATCCATGCAAGTATACTACTTGACCCAAGATAAACTTTGCAGTGCTAATAGTACCAACTTTTGCCAGAAATCTTTGTTTCAACCGATCTTGTCAGATGGTCAATCACAACTATAGTGTACATGTCTCCCCTGGTACTCATGGTTAATGGTCCTATCATATCAATGCACACTGTATGCCAGGCAAATCCAGGGCAGACCAGTTGATATCCATCCATGTTCTTATGTGGATTGGTCAACTGGAACTCCAAACAACAAGCCAGATAGGCCGCTACATTGTAGGCGATGGACTCCCAGTAGTTATATTGTAAAATATGTTTGGTCATCTTCTGCAGGCCTCCATGCCCAACAACCTTATGAGCTTGAACAATAGCCGCTTGTCCAACGGTTTTAGAAATAGTAATTATCTTCCATATTTCATCCCAAAAAAACTGTCCATCCATGGTCTTGGTGTTTTCCATCGCTTTTCAAAATGCAACTTCGATTTCTTGGGGCTTGTTCAGATTTCTCTGTTGACCATTCTCTGGAATAACTCATCCGCCTGCTGGTATACCACTTGGACCATTGATAGCCATGATAAGTCATCCACATTTGATGAAAAACTCCAGTTTGGTGGACTATCTCATAATCATAAGCCTGTAGCTTCAATGCTCATTGGCCCAGTAATGCTTCAAATTCTCTTAAATTGTATAGCCAATGCAACGAGGAGTAGTATGTCATCACTTTGAAGTGCAATCCATGAATATATGACCAAAACTGTTTACAGGAATAAATGACCACAAGGCATCCATACTCAGTCACGGTGTAATTCCTCTCAGCTGCTGAGAGTGTTCAGCTCACATATGCCATCAGACGTTCATCCCCAAGTTCTTCTACTTGGCTCAGGATGGCACCAATCACCATTAATGAGGCATCAGTTTGTATTATCCTTCTCTTCTAAATTTATATATTTTAAAATCAGAGAATCTATTTTATACTGGCATAATACATCAAAGGAACTCTGGGCCTCTTCATCCAAACAGAAATCCTTTTTTGGATCCTTCAGAAAATGGAAGAGAGGCTCGACAATTCTTGCAAAAAAACAAATGAATCTTTGATAGTATCTGATCATTCCAAAGTACACTTGGATATCTTAGACACTCTTTGGTACAGCCATTTGCTATATGGCTTTGATTTTCAGGGCTTGTGGCTGCAGTTCACTAGAGTTGAATATGAATCCCAAATATGCTAACTCTTTCTTTCAAGTGGCACTTCCTCAGATTAATCTTCAGGTTGGCGCGGATAGTTGATTAAAAACTTTTTCCAAGTGGTGTAAATGGTCAGTGAACGTCCTACTGAACACATTTATATCGTCCAAGTACACCAGGATGTATGACAGCTTAAGGTCATTCAAGTTAGCATCTACAGCCCTCTGGAACGTCGCAGGCGCATTGAATAGACCCTGAGGCATCCTCATCAGTTGATAAAGCCCCTGCGTGGTAATAACCACGCATTTCTCTTGGTCCTCTCTTAGCAAATCTATTTGACAATATTAGACATTAGATACATCGTAGAGAAATAATTTGCTTCTTCCAATCTATATAGTGCATTGTCAATTTGTGGTAGTGGATACAAATCCTTCTTTGTAATCATGTTCAGCTTCCAATAATTGATCATGACCTGATTAGAGCCATCCTTCTTTTTCACAATAAGAATAGGGCTCACCCAGGGACTTGATGACAAAATTAGAAGCCCATGATTCACTAGTTTACTTATTTCTTCCTCCACTACCGCTTCAGCCGATTCAACAATCAAATCAGTCTCATTCTTATTGGCAAAATTTCCCCATTGTGAACTTTGTGGATCACATTTTCACGCATTGCAAATCATGGTTGTCCTCGGGCAAATACTTCCCAATACTTATTGAATAGCTCAAGCACCTCCTCCTGCTATCTGTCCATCAGATTAGCGAGTTACTCTTGATTGAACAATAGATTGATACACTTGGCAACCCATGATGGCAATCTCATCTCACTGTAGGTCCAAAAATCATGGAAAAATAAAATTAATATTTATATTATATAAATTTTTTATCTATTTTTTGTTTTTCTTTTAAAATGGGACTTTTATCTACATTTAGGTTCAGATGTCCTTCTAGTTCCCTTCTTCCAAACTGGTTCCTAGTTATGGTCTGACCTACCAGTTTTCATGGTTCAAAATCTTATTCTCTTAATATTTAACCATCTAATTTGCTTCAGTGGTCCTCTTTTAGAACTTGTCCAAAATCTCAGGGCATAAACATTTTAATGGTTCAGTGGTCCTCTGGGAATATTGGAATTTTTTTCCTTTTAGATCCAATACTTTCAGTTTTTTAGTATTGACCTTCTTCACTATACAACCAGAAGCACTGTTTCTTCACATATAGGCAACACTTGCATATTTGGCAATACTCAAATGGTTTTATTCATTAAGTCTTCAATCACAACCTATCATTCATTCAACAGTTCTTAATTTTATTTTGTATTTCAGCAACTGATACTTGAGACTTTTTCTCTCAGAAAATTGTGAATTCCTAATTAGTCAACAGTTTCATTTGATTGTTCTGATCATTTTTCTCTTCAAAACGATTTTCGGCATTCATTGCCATCCAAAACATTTAAATGAATCCACAAATGGCTCTGGAAACAATCCCCCTAATCACGTGGATTAATATAATATTGTTGACTCATCCAATTTCGTCTTGAATTTTTTTGATTAATATTGGGTCTAACAAGTTGCTCCATTATCTTGGATCAATCATTTCCTGTTTTGACCTTGTACTCTTCCTTGGTATTGTAATACAATACTCTGAATTGATTCTTTCCATTTCAATCTCACCCAATGTCTCATAGAGTTTCTCCTCTGAACATCTCACTATTTAGTACTATTTCAAGTGGACCCAATTTCAACCCAAGTTGACCTTGCTGATCCTCAGGACTATTTCAAGCGGAACTAATTTCAACCCAAGTTAGCCCTGTTGAAAAACTTCATCTTAATTAGATGCTTGGTGGAACAGGTTTTCTTGCAGCACTAGAAATTTCCATGTCTAGGATGCATGTCCTTTTTCTGAATCTTGAGTATCATCTTTGGCATCATTTGCTGTAAAAGGAGTCACATTATACCTCCAATTCTTCAGATCATTGATTTGCTTCACTAGTTGCTCCATGTATGAGCTGAGTGATAAAATGAATGAGATCCACCTTATGTTCAATCTTCAAGAATAAAACCTCTTGGACAAAATCTCCATTTTCTTTTAAGCGACACTCCTTTTATGTTAACTTATTGCCAAAATTGTAAACATCTTTGACTCCTTCTGTTTATGACATCTTGTCCTAGTGTATCCTACTCAACTACAACTCCTGTAATGAGCACCAATTGTTAAAATCCTGGGTTCTTCACTGATTAATAGCTCTCAGGATAGTTAACTGCACAGGTTCGATGTGAGCAATCCTCATGTTGTCTAAAAATTGATATACAAATGATAATAGTATGAAGACTATTAACCGTAGTTGAATAGATCACGAGCGTTTTGGTCCAACGCTTGTCTGGTATTCCTCCTCGAAATACTTTAGATGTCCTCAGTAGGGTTTCTTACCATATATAGCCTAACTTGATCCACGCTCAGATCCTCGTTTATGGCCTCTATCTGGTGACACATAGTTATAAGCAATTCCCATCTTGGCTAATCTTCTCTTTTAGGATCCTTGATCCTTACTCTTTATCCTACTTAAGAGTCTCCAATTTAAGCACAGCAATAAATTCCTTGAAGAGGAATAGAACTAATACTGAATTCTGCTAAAGTATAAAATGAAAATACTTAATGTTTTTATTAAGTGAATTCTCAAGGAAATTTATAGTGGGAAATCAGCGCCCAACCCTCAGTTTGCGCCTCACAATGAATTACCCTTTGTTATCTCATCAGTGATGGTCTTTCCCATCCTGGTTAAAATTCCTTTGTCAGACATCCTTAAGGCCTAAAATGGAAAGAGTCAGAAAATGTGTACCTAACATTTTTTACTTGGTCCCAAAGAACCAAACATATCTGGCGAGTGACCTGCTTAGGTAATGGGAATTGTTGCCCATTAAGGCAGGTCACAAACCAACTGATATGATTTGCTAGTTGCAGGCGGCATCATTCGCCTCACAACTTGATCCTTAAATTCCTAATTGTTTGGTCATGGAACCCAACTAATCCCAAATGTTACACCAGATAGTTAATCTACAATCAACTATCAAGTGCCCCTATTTTGTTGGCAACTCTGCCAAATGATATCTTAAGCATTCACCCAGATTGATCCTGATGGATGAAAACAAGGAAAATTACCTAAAACTTCCCAAACATTATTAATCCAAAATTGGGGGTTAACTGATATCCAATTCACTTGCTATAGGGAATTATCCCCCAGTGACCCATGTTTATCTAGACGGCTGGAAATGTGGGCAAAAATCCCAACACCTGGTGTCCAAGGCATCATTCTCCTGTCCAATCCTATTCTTGCTGGAAATCTAGACAAAGGGTGGGATGTGTTGAAATTTTTGCCTACTTTCCGGCCTCCCAAATTACCTGTGGATTGATAGGGGGTAGCTCCCAATGGCGAGTGAATTGGATATTGTTTGACCCCAATTTTGGGTTAATAATGTTTGGGGGATTTTAGGTAATTCTCTAGGTTTGGATCTATTGGAATTGATCAAGGTGAATGCTTAAGATCTCATCGGGCAGAGTTGCCATTGAAATGGGGCATCTGATAGTTGATCTATGATTAACTATCAGGTATACCATTTGAAATTGGTCAGGATTCATCACTGACTGATTGGAACTTTATTGAGCAGTTGTGAGGCGAGTGATGCCACCTGCAAAAAGCAAATTGATCAGTTGGTTCATGAACTGCCATAATGGGCAACGAGCCCCATTACCTAAGCCAAATGCTTGCCAAATATTTTTTGTTTACTGGAATGTGTGGGTAACATTAAGGACATATTTTATGACTCTGTCCATTTTAAGTCTCAAGGATGTCCAATGAAGGAATCCTAATCAGATGGAGAAGTCCATCTCCAGTGAGACATCGATGGGAAGTTCAATGGCAACAGCTGCTTTTCATGGCTGAGGCGCCAACCAAGGGTTGGACGCCTAATTTCCTCTATAAAATCTCTGATAATTCACATTAATAAAAAAGAGTTTTATAGTTAGAGATCAATAATTGTTTTATTCTATTCATCTTCAGGATTTTATTTCTGAGTGCAATAATTGGGGACTCGCTTTTCTTTCTCATAACAATCACTTTAGTTACTATGATTCAAATCAAACAGCAAATTTGGATAATCACACACAGGAAAAATGGGCGACTTTAATAACAAAAATAATACAACGTGGGCAAGCGTCGTGGCAAGCGGTGCGCTTAACGGTGCAACTAAGGGCAAGAAACGCCCTGGAGGAGGACCAGGAACCAAAGCCATAAAAAACTGCAAACTCAGACACCGTCTGGGTTTATGGTATTTACTTTAAAGCATGCACAATACATGTACATTCAATTCAACCAACCTTTGTCAAAGGTGGAACATGGGATCAGACTCTTCCTTGGGGATGAGTCACCAACCCTGTGGGAGAAGACATGTGAGGCACAGCCCTCACTTTTCCCTCACGTGGTGTATGTAGCCACCAACAACATGGGCCATGGCTGGATTTATATTGGTTTCGAAACAGCTGATGAAGCTGATGCCGCAGCAAAAATCTGCATGGAAATTGCCCTCCCTGAGGGCAAAAAAATTGTGTGCACGCGCGCACCAGATGGAACAAAGCAAAAACTTTGTTCATCTCCTTTGACTCACTCCCCACCAACCTTCCTCATAAGTTAATTGAGGAGGAGCTCCGCAAAGGTCTTGTGGCCTACGGAGAAATCCAACAACTCAAATTACAGCAATTTCGCTTAATGCCTGACCTGTGCATGAGCAAAGCTATCGCTGTAATCAACCCCTTCCCAGAAGTGGAAGAGGATTTATCCAGAATTACCCGCGCAGCAGAATTTCACTTTACAGATGGGGGCCAGTCAGCTGCATTCCGAGTTACACCAGAACGCACACCACCCATTTGCAACCACTGTGGCTCACTGAGCCACAAGGAACATGCATGCCCTGTAAAAGAGGGCTTAATGGAAAATAACTTTTGTGAAGAAGCTATGGACAAAGATAATGAAAACTTTGCCAAAATGACTGATGGCCACCACCCATTCCGCTGGGGTGAATATGGACTATACTCCATCGTGGACCCAATTACAAGTAAACAGCGTAAAGCAGCACAAAAATCCCGCAAGAGAGCAGCGGCTGAAGTGGCGGCACACGCGGAATCCGCCATTAACCACGGACAAATTCAGGAGGATATTTTGGATATTCACCGAACCAACCAATTAGAACAATATGCTCAGGTCGAAAATTTTCACAGTAACCAGACTGAGCCACAAAGCATCATCAGTCATGCACATACTGAGGAACAATGCATCCACAATTTGGGTGAAAATGCGGTGCACAATGCAACAAAGTTGAACCTCAAAAATATAAAATCCAATCAACAACCTGCATCAAATCAACATGAGACCTGTGCAGGAAAAGTTGATGCAAATGAAAAAAACTGCAATTCCCTTGAATCATTGGGTCAGATCAAGGGAACCAACAATGGCAGTGAAAGAGTTGGAGACAGATGTGGAGCATTGCCAAAATGAGCCGCGGTGGGATAGGACCAGAGGGTCCTCCCAACCACTCCTGAGGCGCCGCGGGCACCTCAGTGTCAATAGGGACATTAAATATTGCGGGAGTCAGGGCTCATACATCCAAAGCCAAAAATCTGGCATTCCTGCAAAAACCTCTTGTAGACATTTTGGCCATCCAAGAAACCCACTGCCTACAAGGGGAAGAAGAATCCTGGTCAACCAGGGTTGCACCATCACAATCAGTATGGACGTCTCACTGTGGGGTGATAGTCCAAAACAACAAAAAATTTAAGATTACAAATTCATCATCACACTTGCACGTTTGAGTCCTGGTAGCAACAATCACATGCCAAGATGAAATAATTTCGTTAGCATGTATCTATGCACCGTGCACTGCAACTGAGAGAGAAAATTTTTCTCACCCTCCCACCAGATATCATCATGTTAGGCGATTTCAACTGCTGGGATAACCCCAATACAGATTGATGGCCTAATCCCAGGGGATACCCACCTGGAAACATTGAATATCGCACCATGAAGGCATCTCTTGGCTTACAGGATGCTCTTCCCCCCAATTCACCAATACTTCCCCACATGACAAGATCCAACATATGCAAGGGACTGCTCAAAGCAATGAGTCGTATTGACCACATCTTCATTTCACAATCCCACCACTCAAGAATCTCCAAATTTACAACAAAAAAGATCAATTTTTCTGATCACCGATTAGTTATGGTGCAGTTAGTGCCAACCCAATCCCACACACAGGTGTTGCCTTGGAGAAAGCTTCACCCAGAAAATATAAAATTGCCTGAGATATCTGACTGGGTTGAAAACAAGGCTACAAACCCAGAATTCACAGCCCCATTCACTTTGGGTCCCATCGGAACAAGGGAAAATTTCAAGAAAGATTTAATAAACAAAACCTGAAATATTGCATCACGCAAGTACACCGCGGACACAGCCACAATCAAGCGTACCTTGGCAGAACTAGACCACCCGGAAATATGTAACTTCAAGATCTGGCTATAGCCCTAATTGGGGATGCAAATGGGCAGAAATTTCAGCCCAACTTAACAATCTCATCTTCAAACACCAACACAGAATCAAAGTATCAAACAAAGGTAAGTTCATAAAGGAAGGCGAAACCTGTTTGACATACTTTTTCCGCCAATTACACTCCTGTGAAAACCAGCCCGCGTGCACACAGGTCTGCAAGACCAACGGCACCGTGGCAACTGACCCTGAGGAGGTCAAGGCGGAAGTACGCCGCTATTACACCAAATTATATCGCAATATGCCAACAGATCCACAAAAATTAAAGAATTTATTCAAACTGCCAAGATACAAAGTACACCACCAAATTACAATACACTATCCCTTATTACATGGGAGGAACTTTGGGAAACAATTTGCGGTGCACCACGTAGGAAATGCCCAGGGCCTGATGGGATACCCTACGAATTTTACAAAAAATATTTTTAACAAATCGCCCCTCTCCTATTGGCGTCAATGAACCAGAGTTTGTTAAAAACACGCCTATTACCAGGAGGCCATGAATCCTACGTTATAACCTTGTATAAAAAGGGTGACAAGTTGGACCTGGCCAACTGGCGCCCAATTGCACTCTCCAACACTGACACAAAAATTCTAACAAAAATTTTAGCAGCTAGATTAGGCGCAATTGCATCTTACGTCCTATCACCCAACCAGTTTGGGTTTATACCAGGGCGTTAAATCTGGAACAACATACACCCTGTTGCAAACATTTGTCAATCCAAAGCAACTGGTGCCCTGGTCTTCTTAAATCAGGAAAAGGCGTATGACCGTGTTAGCTGGCCATACCTAAAAGAATGTCTACATGACTCAAACTCCCACCAAGATTCATAAAATGGGCGATGCTCCTAACAGAATCTGCAACCATGGCTGTATGCGGCCCTGGATTTTTAACAAACAATATTAAACCACACAGAGGGCTCAAACAAGTGGATCCCCTCAGCCCACTGCTATACAATTTCAGCTTTGACCCACTCCTCCAAGTAACTGACTCACGTCTCATGGGGATAACCGCACAAGGACAACCAACAGTCAAGATACTGGCCTTTGAAGATGACTGCGTAGCAGGTATAGCAAACAATGAAGATGCCCGACAGCTGGAACACACTCTAGAGGAATACTCCAAGGTGAGCAATGCATCGCTCAACAAAAGGAAGACAGAAATCATCCTCTTAGGCAAATACACAAACAATTGGGCCACAACATCAGAACCTCACACCAACACTCGAAGAAAAAACCCAATTATTTTACCCTTTGCAACACCTCCCACCACCACTCCAGTCCGACACTTTAGAATATTGCTAGAATCAGGGGGAAATGCTAATGAGACAATGGAAAGTAACCTGTTACAACGGGTATCCAAACGCGTAGCCTCCCTCAAGGGGAGGACCCAAGGACTAACAGGACGAGTTACAGTTGCTAACTCGCTCATCCTCCCAATACTGTGGTACCAGACCCATGCGATAGCCTTCTCACCTACCTTTATAACCTTAATTCGCGCGCTTATCCAGGGCTGGCTGTGGCCTGGCTCTCACCCTCCTATACGGATGGAAACACTATTTGGCCCACGCTCAAGCGGAGGCATGGGACTGATAGATTTTGAGAGCCATGCCAATCACATCCTAGGTACCTGGATAAAGGAAATCCTTGCTCCAGACCTCCCGCAACAACATTGGTCCAGAGCAGCAAGGACTAATTTTGCACAGGCGCTCAAATTAACCAACCCACATAGTCCACCCAGACTACTTTCATACCTTGCCAAGCACCCTACTGCAATAGGTCCGCATGGAACCTCCCCTTCATATCAAACATATCCTCAGAACTATCCGCCGTATGGGATGGACCATAGAGAACATGGGTACTATACAGGGAAGGGGACGACCCAGCCCCCAATTCAAATAAAAAAACCCAGAAAACCACCCCCAGAGGGATATGCTCGCAACAACCCCAAGCATAGCTAGGATAGAATACCTAGATATAATGGACATTCCCTATGATTTAACCACACAGAAAGCAATATGGAAAATGACACACCACCCACTCCTACAGCCAAGGATAAGAGCAAACGCCTGGCGCTGTTTGAGAAGGACCTATAGGATGGCGGACCGCTCCAACTCCCTCCACAAAACATGTGCAGTATGTGGAGGGGAGGGATCCCTACATCACCGCTTAGAAACATGCCCCCCAACCAAAGCTATATGGCAGGAAGTCGCACGCCTGCTCAAGATTCAAAACGAACAGGAATTCTCGATATCAAAAAGTATCTTTGCACTCCAGATCGAGTCACCAATCTTATCTACCATCCGCTCCCTAATAATACCCATTGCAATGTGGACAATACACACAATTGCATTAGATGCGTTCAAGGGCACGGTCCCAACCCTTCATGGTATTATTAACAGATTCCATGTCCACTTACTAGAGCACTTCCAAGCCTGGCTCTATGGATATATAAGACCAAGACAAAAAGCGCTCATAGAATCATGGTTCCCACTCTGGTTCCTCCACACAGACCCTTTCCTTCACACCTGCACCATAGCATGGGAAACCCCTCGGAGTAGTGCACCAACCCCCCATACCTGGCAGTCCTGCTGGCAACAGGGGTAACTTGAGTACCCTGGGGTGCCTAATTTTATATTTGTTAGTTATTCTCTTAGTTTCACATATATTCGGTAATGTCTGTCCCCTGGTCAGCTTACCTCGGTTAAATAAAAATAATTGGGGACTCTTTTGCTGTATAAAGAGTAAGGATTGAGGATTATTAGAAAAGAAGCTGAACTTAGAAGGGAATCTCCACAGACTCTGTGTCACAAGGAGAATGGCTGTAAACTTCTGGATCTGAGAGTGGATCAAGTTAGGCGGATAAGGGAAGAAGTCCCTACAGTTGACATCAAGACTATTTCATGGAGAAGTACAGGTCTAGAGTTGGACCATAACAGGTTATCTATCCACTACAGTTAATAGTCATCTTACTATTATCAATCAACTATCAACTACTATCAGACAACGCGAATTGTGCACATATAGAACCCGTGCAGTTAACATTTGGGAGCTTTAAATTGAGAAAATCCCAGGTTTATAAAATTTGGTACTCACGAGAAGAGCAGCCAACTCCCAATTTTACCACTCTGTTACAAGAATGTCAATCCCATTTATAGGGTGGCTAATCTTACTTCATCTCAAGGATCCTACTATTTTTGCTTCTTAACTTTTTTTAGTGCTAGGTAATCCCAACCCAAGGGGGTATTCTCCATTTATTATTGGATTACGCCTGAGCTCTTAAAAGCTTGATGCAGTTAAAATGAATGGGTGGATGGATCAAGAAATGAAGGGGGACAATATGCCAGAGCCAAGAATCAAATCAGATGGATCTGTTAGCAGTTGGCGATGTGGTGGAAATTTTCAGGGCTATCTCAAAGTGCACCTGAAAATGAGTGAACATGTGAGGTAATGTCCACAGATGAGAGTCAAAGGTGGCGCAGAGGTACAAATTATGGATAATTTTACTGTTATGACTAACACCAGGATTCTGAGATATTGTGGGCAGTCAGAAGCAAGTGGTTAAACATATTGTTATGACCTGGATGCCAATCCAGGGCTCTGCCTAGAGGATTTCGTGGACTTTGTTCCAGAAGGGGGCGATGAGGGGTTACGTAAAGAAGCTGTGAAGGTTGATGTTGATTGGCTTGGTACATTGTGGGCAGTTTTTGTGCTGGAAGGTGGTAATATTTCGATTTACAGTCCTGTAAAAGTAGTGTAGAACTTGTCACACTATATCTAATATTTTTGCCATAAGAATAGGGTGGTTAACATCCTGCCAGAGCGCCTTGAGATTGCATTCCACGGCGAGGGTAGAGGTTTGAGGAGGCAAGGCTGTATTGAAGGTCTGTCCAGAGGGTTGATGCGGTAGGTAACAATCCTTCCATTGTGTACTAAGGTGTGTCAGCGGGGGATGATGCCAGGTCCACTCCTTCTGTATGGGAAGGCGTAGTGCATGCTTGCACCTACATGCCTAAGATCTAGGAGGGTCTGGTTTAATAACAAGCTCAAGGAAGGTTTGAGGTGGCAGCCAGGGTAGTTTGTTAGCCGTTCTCTGACAGCTTTTGGCTAGGCATGAGGGAGTCCCAGGGATGATGCTTATGAATGGCGTAGGGACAGAGCCCACTGTGACATTGGAGTCATTTCCGAGTAGATAATGGTTTGAGGAGCATTGTGAGCTCAAGGTGGTGTGGGTTCTCATTACTGAAATCCCAAGATACCTTTGCTGTGGGGTCAGAAAATTGTTGTCAGAGCTTTGGGCAGGTAGTTGGATCCCCATATACAGCAACGTAACATAACGTTTAACCTCATGTAAATACTGTTCATAAAGGGGAAGTTGTGATTGAGGAACCAGACCTTTGATAGCAGAAACACGTTTGCCATCAGGGCCAATTCCTGGGGTTGATTTTCTAACGGTTCCAGCTAGCTATGTGGAAATCCATTGCTTCCAATAATGATCCTCATTGTCCTTGATTGCAAACCCTTAGTATGCGAAGAGGCCACCTAGGTAATGGAAGGTTTTGTGGGTAGGCACTAGGCTAAAAGGGGGAGAAAAGTAGAGGGTACTGACTTGTACTATAATGGTCTTTAAGGTGTTGACTTTTGTTTTTAGACGCCTTGAATTAGCTATCAAGGGCATCAATGAAAAATCTAGGTTCGTTTTACATCCAATTGATACCGCCATGTCATTGGCAAAGACTATGACGTGAGTGAGAGGTTTCTCAGGCTTGGATTCCACGAGTTGTGTTATAAATTTGGCGATATAGTTTAATAAACGCCATAAGGGTTGCACAGGGTTAGGCCCACTGAGCAATGGACTGACGATATGAAGTTCGTTGGTCTTCAAGATAAACTTGGTAAATCTAATAAAAGCATGAAGAATTAGCTTTGTCCACACCACTTTAATTAATTTAATATATATAGCAGATTCTTTCTGCTCGCAATCCCTACTTCTTCCTATCTAAAAACTTCTTCTTCTCTAGCCTTCATGTCACGCTTATATATTCAGGGCTTTGGTCAATTCTGAACCTTTGGCTTAGGCTATTCTTCTACATCATATTTCAATTGGTTTAGCCTCATAGCTGAGAGGCTAGCATGTTCTATTATTCTTAAATTCAGCACCAACTTATTGCCTTATCAGGGCGATCAAATAAATAGTATTCTTCATAATTTTAGTATCACCTTATTGCCTTATGTTAAGGCGATCTAATAAATAGTATTTTACTACTCACTTTCAACCAATATTAAGCAATCCTCCGCATCTGTTTGGGGCTTATCGTCCAGTCATTTAAATTTTTCAACATTACCCCCCTTGACTGGACAATAAGCCTCCTGATACTTGTACGCCCAAAGGAAATTTTCGTAATCCTGATTAAATAATTTGACCACTCACGGGGTCCTTGATAGTATGGATGTCAACAACCGTTTTATAAATTATTTTGAACGGACCAATCCAGATATTGACCGATTTAGGCTTTTGACCAAACCCATTCTGGTCATGAAATAAAACCATCTCTTCTATTTTGCAAAGTTGGCTAGCCCGCTGCACCATACCTAATTAGTGGCTTGATTCCTTATATTCTTGGCTAAGCTGTGAGTATGCTTCAGTTTTCAGCTTGATTAAAATGTTTAACAGATTGGTCAAGTAATGTTGCAGATCCATTCTAATGGTACCCTCTACAAAGCATAGAGCAGTGCAGGTAGAGCTGGGCTTAGTACATATAGTAACTGAAAGGGACTATTCCTCATTGACAAGTGATAGCTAATGTTGTAGGCAAAAATGGCAGTGTAAGTAGAGATCTCCAATATGAAGGTTGTCCATTACCAACTTCTGGAGTATGTTCACTAAGGTCCCATTAACCGGTCACCCATACTGTTGGATTTGAAATATTATAAGATTTTTAGAGCCCCAAGGATACCCATCCTTTCATCTAGATTAAAAAGAATGTGGGTGTGAAAATGGTACCGTTGTCAGTAAGGATGAACTGAAGGCAGCCATGTCGCAATTTAAACATTCCATTACAAGCTTAGCCACAGTGACCGCCCACAGATCTATATTACCCATGACTTGACCCACCTGGTTAACTGGTTGATTGCCACCAGAATATACTTAAGACTGGTTTGCTCCCGTTGCAAGGGCCCAATGACGTCAATGGATACTATATGCCAGGCAAATGAGGTTTTACCAGCTGATAAGAGGTCTTCTGACAGAACAGCTTCTCCACTTGGCACTGGTGGCAGAAGTAAAAATTTTAAGCACATCAAAGTGCTGCTTTAATAGTACTGTAGTCGCAACAATTCCAGTCTCTTGCATAATTTACCATGTCCTACTGCTTGGTGCGCGCTCATAATGATATTTGGTCAGGCCAAAGTCTCAAGAACTTCACTGTAGTATCCCAATCTACTTGTACAACTTGCCATTCTTCTGGAATGTATTGACCCTCTTTCTGTCTAAGGCCTTAATTACTTTTGCGGTTTATCGTCATATTTCCCACTAAGAATTTTATCACACATTATATTGCTAATATCTACCATAATAGCAATTTGTCAATAGCCACAATATGCAATTGGCATTCTGGTACTTTGCTCACGGTTGGTGAAGGATTTCTAAATAAAAAGCTTGCAGTTTGAAGGCCCACCATGCTATGTGCCCTTCCGGTTCTCTAAAACTCTGAAACCAGCATAATGAAGCGTGGTCCATTACTAATTTGAACTCCACTTCATGCGGGTACACTCTAAACTTCTTATAGGCGTAGATCACCACTAAGCACTCTCACTTGTTCACAGTATAATTCCTTTTGAGGCAGTTCAGACTCTGACTGCAGTATGCGACAATGTGCTCCTCACCTTCATCATCTTACTGGGATAAAATTCTTTGATAGCAGATAAGGAAAAGTACATTTGAACAATAAGCTCTTTCTCAAAATTCAAGGTTTTGTAACACTGGAGAACTGACTAATGCTGTCAACAGCATGTCAAAGGCACATCGTCAACGTTACGTCCATTCAAAAGTGGCGTCCTTCCTCAGCAGTTTAAAAAAGTGGACCCCAATACAGCTGAAGCCTGGGGATGAAGCGCCAGTACTAATTAACCATCCTCAAAAATACCTATATATCATGTTTGTTACTCAGCGGGATCATCTTATGGATAGCCTTTACCCTAGCCAGCTGCAGCTTAAGACCTTTCACATCAACCATAAACATGAGGTACTCCAGTTGGTCCTTGAGGGAGTGGCATTTGTGGGGCTTAATTTTGACGTTGGCCTCAGCAAGTTGGCGGAAGACCTCCTCTAGATGTGTAAGATGCTTAGAGAAGGTTTGAGAGATGTTGATATTGGTGAAGTATACAAAAATGCACAACAGATTCAGGTCGATAAGGATGGTGTTTATAGCCCATTGGAACGTAGGTGGGGCGTTACATAACACTTGAGGCATATGTGTTGGTTGGAAGAGCCCGTTAGATGTAATGATAGTGCATTTCTCCTGTTCCACCACAGGAAACTCAAACTGCCAGTAGGCCAAGATCAAATCCATCGATGAAAGATAGCAAGCTCCTCCCAAACAATCCAAAGCATTGTCAATCTGCAGAAAAGGGTTCAAGTCCTTATTATTGATACTGTTAAGTCTCTGGTAGTCTATTACTATGCAGTTGGTTATGTCCTTCAATTTAAAATCAGAACAGATGAAGCCCAAAGAATCTTCAACGGTTTGAGCATCCCTTGCTCTAGCAGCTTTTCAATCTCTTCATTTTACTAATTCTCCAGCTTCCTCAAAGGCGTATTGGCTGATACCTGATGAGGGAATGATCCCCAGTGCCAAATCAATGGACCACCCCCAGCGCGCCCTAAGTCATGGTTGTAAACAGCGAAAATCTCCTTATACTTTTGAAATAAAGCTATGACTGATCCTTCTGGTCCTCCAATAACCCCATTAAAATTTTGTACAGTACCACCGCCATTACGCTGGGCTCCGGTTTATTGGGTAACCAAATTTATCTAGTAACCCAAATGCGTGAACCTGAAGGGCCTCCTCCACAGGGGTTAAGTTTAAATTTGTCACTATTTGATGTCGGAAGATATGCAGTGGTTTATTTGGGTTTAATAGTAAAACGTTGATCTCTCCGTGTCCTGGAAATTTAATGCCTGGAGCCACATTGAGCTCAAGTGCGACTGCTGATAAGTCTTAATAACCTCTTCATAGAGTCCAGATGGTAATTCTAACTCTAACTCAGTGTTACTATGACTTGGTGTCAAGAAAGGATGGATTCAGATTCAGCAGCTCTGAGAGGCGCCCTTCATATTCATAGATCTTCTGGGGAAAGCCCAGGTCCTCTTTTAATTGATGGTAGTGAACTGGGATCACCTCATCACCATAGGCAATGTTGATAAGTATCATATGCACCTGACCCTTTGACACTCCACTGGAGGTAATATAAATTGGGATCTGCTGCCCTATAATTTAGAAGGTCTCCTCCATCATAACTTTGAAAGCTCCTAAGTGTAGCATGAAGGCAGTTCCAATTAACAGGTTGTAATTGATGTTTGGTAACACTATTGCTAAAGCTACAATGAAAATTGATCCAAAATGCAAAGGTAGCGCACTGTACACTCCCTCAGAGACCATGCTTTCCGCTCCAGCAGTACCATATACCATTTGATGTTCTACATCAGGCTTAGCGTCAACTTCACCTCCAACTTAGTGAAAATATGTTGATTAGGGCGCCCGTATCTATTATAGTTCAGACGCTTTGTTTGCTACAAAAATGTTACATTATGTACATTCAGAATAAGAAGAATTTTGACTGTATAACATATGAACATTTAAATTCTCTCTTTCACAGAAAGCTCATAATCCCTTAACCTTATTTATGGTATTCTTTGGCAATAGCGTCCACTGGGAGGGCGACGTTTAATCCTTTTAGGGAAGGCACATCTGCGGCTGGTCCTGGCTCTTCTTCAGAAATCTGTACGAACATTTGACATGCGTAAGGCTTCAGATGCTCCTGAGATCCTTCTTCCGCTGTGGCCTTAGCTTGTGCTCGTGTCACCACATTTGCCCTTCAACTGACTGCTGATATAAAGACCCATCATCATATTGAGGGACTTCCGCTGAATATGCTTTTACAGGTTCAGGTGAGACGTTTTAGGTTGATATAGCGGAGATAGAGAGTCCTTTCTCTATTTTTCTCCATCTTTTCCCTGGTAGGACTGATTCTACTGTACGTAATGAACCCAACGTTTGGGGAAGCTCTGGAAAGGTGGACGGGGCAACTGCACTCAAAACAATCTAACCCATAGGGTCTGCATCCTTGGTTCTCATAAGTTAGGCAGGCCGACAATCTGATTGCTGACAGTTGGAATAATTAGGTCCAGGTTGGAAATTAAACTGCTGGAGATAATTTGGCTGAGGACGAGGTGCGTAGTTATAATAAGGCTGGGGTTTACTGGACGGAATCTAAAAAAGGACATGAGAACTCCTCCAAATAAGAAGGCTTAGTGATGGCGGCAGTATGTTTCTGATATGTATTGGGCAGAGGAAAGGTAGCGGATATATAGTGCAGAAACTGAACAATTTTGAGCAGGGGTACGTCTTCCTCCTAAATTGGAGACATCTCATTGCACAATCACGGTATGGCTTCACCACAGAGGTCATTACATGCACACATCAAATTTGGATAAAGTTTTCACTCCAATTAAAACGCGTGCTTCCACTGTAAATTGGTCAGCAAATGCAGTGAGTGTCTCATTACGCTGAAACCAATGGCCAAAACTCAGCCTTCTACTACAACATCTTTTCAGTACCTTTAAACAACTGTAGCACAGTATCCTCCACTTCTTGGTACATGACAGAGCTCCTTGGAAGTTATTCAGGTGACTTGGTTGGTCACTCTCAGCATCCAAGGCGAATAGTAACAATTTTGCTTTATTCTGATCCAAGGCTCCTTCCGCCACAAAATTCAAATTTGTTTAAATAAGCCATGGATATTCCCATACAATCAAATTAAAAATTTTATTGATACAAGCCTCCTCCTCCCACTCATGACTGCAAACCTTTGGAGTATACTGAGGAATGGGTTGAGACTCATAAGCAGTATTTCGGCGAGGATCTAGCTTGGAAGGCCCAGAGTCCCTCAGCTGGTCAGCTGCTCCAGGGATAGCATAGGTCTCCTTAGTGGGCAGGACTACCATCACATGGGGGTTTCATTGGGTATGAACATAATTATCCCCAGAGCTGCCATAATGAGTTGAGTAGCTTGCACTGCAGCATGTTTGGCGAAAAGCTCCTCAACTGGATATTCAGTATTGTAGTCACAATAAAATGATCCCTCCTGAGTGAACCTTGTCCTTCTACTTTCTAATGGGGATGAGGCGGATAAAAGGTAGGTTTTAACTTCCACTCCTTGAAGTGTAGCTGCTCATTAGCGTTGTCCAGGCGAACAAAAAGTTGCCTGTTCTGTTGTCCAAGTATCTGCAACTGAAAACCCGCATTTTCAAGCTGTTTTTTTACGTTGTCACGCTCCTTAAAGAGCTCCTCTTGTTTTTTGAGCACTGTGTCCATAATAAGTTTGATTTCCGCAGCTTCTTCAAGCACAGCGGATTGGGGTGATTCCCCTTTGGTGCAGTCTTAATATGCCATGGCCGGCGACTGAATAATTTTTTTAATTTTTGTGGTTATTCAATGGGCCCTGTAGTGAGCACCACTGTATAATATTGGCGATATTCTTGATATACTCCAGAAACGTTTTGCGCAGGGTTAAGCCCAAAGAGCTATAAGATGGACGATATGGAGTTTGCTGATCCTCAGGACACACAAAAATATAATAAAAAATAGAGCAATTGCACCAACAACACTTTTTTATTCATTATAATATATAGCAGCAGATAATCTCTGCTCAGCTCTCTCTTCTCTACTAACTAATCCTCCTGTATAAATTTCCTCATCTTGATTATGTATCATTAACTTCAGTCAATATGGACCCTTTTTATTAACTATCTGGTTCTTCTGTATTCTCATTGGCTCTGGCAGTCTACTATTATAAAATTCACTATCGCCTTAGTTTGAGGCAATCTACTAAATATTTTTTTACATCAACATCACCTTATCCGCTTATTTTGAGGCAATCCAATAATTATTTGTCCAAAGTTTGGCATTGCTCTATCAACTTATTTTGAGGCGATCTCAACAATATATTTTATTAAACAGTTCTGGCCAATCTCAGCCAATCAACCACAACTATTTGTTGCTTATCGTCCAGTCCTATCAGAATCTCAACATAAATTATTTTTTTTCACATCCTAAGTCATGATCATCCTGGGTAAAGATTTCCTGATACTTTTCAAATAGTTAAAGCATCTCCTTCTGCTGTCTTTTCGTCAGATCAGCAGATTGCTCTTGGATGACCAACAAAATAGTACTCTCAGCAACCCCTGCTGGCAATCCCATCTTGGAGAGAGTCCAAAAATCATATGTTTTTTGCAATTCTGCCATTGGGATCAGATGGACAAATGTGAAATTTGATTTTTCTCAACCTTCATCAGTTTTCCACTCAAATTCGCCATGAGAACTTGGATTTCCCCATGGCCCAGCATTACTATCTCAGGCGCCACCCATGGCTCTATTCTGGACTTCATCCATGGGTTGCCAACCTCTCCATACAATAGCTCAGGTTTTTAATGTCAATCCTGTATTGACTGTTATCTGCAATCCCAGCAGTATGATATTTGGCTTTTTGGTTTGTAATGAAATTACCTAATTTTCCAGGATTTCCGTCAGCAGTTATCTTTGCTTTCATCCAACATAAAATGGTAGTATATCAGAATAATGCCATTGTTGTATATCAGATTAATAAAATTGTACTCCAAGTAAGTGAAGTTTCCACATCTCTATGATAGACCAGAGGTAACGTTTGACTTAATATGGTCAACATAGATCTTTAAAGTTACATTTAACCCTGTATTTCCTTAGAAACTCAGACCCAATTAGAATGTCATAGTTTTGGTTGGATAAAACTTTAGCTGGGGCGAATACCACCAGGGATCAAAATCTGGGTGATAATGCACTATATGCTCCGCAGGAGATGGCCTTATTCAGGCCGGTGGTTCCATATGACTTCATATGTTCTAAATCGGAATAAGATTCTCAATTTCTTCATCAGCTTAATTCTGACAATATTAATCGGCGCCCTGCTCTCAATATTTGCCTGCACCTCTACTCGATTGACCAGTATATCAATATATGTAAACTCAGAGTATTGCAAAAGAGTATTTACTGAGTGTATAGCGGCGTTATTCACTGAATTGAGGGTCTGAACTATTTTCTCTGACAGATCAGGAAAAGATTTCTTAATCATTACTAGGGTGATTAAAATATTCGCCTCATCTAATTTGACCTCATCCATATCATTTGGATTCTCAGTGAATTGGGTCATGTCCACTAGTTGGCGTGCATATGAGCAAGTGATCTCCTTGGTTATCTAGGGTTGATCCACATTGCTCTGGCTTTGATACAGCATTGAATCTAAATTGACCACTTGTTAAAGCTGGCCCTGTGCGTCATTGTTAACAAAAAGGTCACTGATGTCAATGTCCTCATTTAGGATATTAGGAGAATTTTTCTAACCGCAACTCTATACTGTTCCACATCTAGGCATCATGTCCTTCACTTAGAACCTATGTGGGTTTATCTTCCTTTGCCTAGACCAAGTTAATTTGCTCCTTAGGCTTCTTGAAATGAACAGCGAAGTGTCCATTTCCTCCACACTGATAACAGCGTTTGTCCTTCTTATCTGTCTGTTTGTACTCCTCAGGCTTATTTCCCAGCACGGTTTAATTATTGGACTTTTTAGTGCTCTCAGTCCCCTTAACAGGATTTGAACATCAAACTGGACACAGTTTTTAGTTTCTATAAAGCCTCAAATGTGGCTCCTAGTAGCTTTAAATGATCCACCATCTGTGAGGTGGTAATTTTGATTCTGAACGCGGAAGACATCATTTTATTAATTTGCAATTGGGCTTAAGGGCCGTTTGCAACGTGATTTGTGCATCAAAAAATCAAGTACTTTTTCTCTGACCAAAATCTGCAATTCTTGGTAGAATCAATTGGCGAAACTTGCTAAGGACTCATCCTTCTATAATTGAATTACCATAACTTCCTGTTTGCATTTCAACATATACGTGGGACTTCCAAATTCTTTCATTATGGCAACATTAGCACCGAAGTATGACCAGCTTTTCCTTCTAGATGGGGTAACACAATATTTTGACAGTCAGTGTCCAAACAGTTCATCACTGTCAAAGCTTTTTGATGATTGCTATACCCAAAGATTGTCATGTCAAACTTTGGAAGAACGCAGGGGCGTTATCCCAAGGAATGCAGTTAATTTTGGCATATCTCTAAATTCCTCAAAAGTTTCTCTAACCACAACTCTTGGTTTTGCTACTCTACTGACTTGAAGAGTGATTTTAGGAGTCATCTATAAAATGGCTGCAAATGTGGTCATTATATTTCTTGGAATAGTTGACTTCCCAACTGGAGTATTTGGGGGCCATTCTTTGGCGCCAGTCGCCACATAAGGCTCACATCCACATCTATGAGTCTTCAACTCTTCGAATTGCTTCATTTAACGCTCTATATATTTGCTGTATGAATGCAATTGAATGCAATTTGCTTCACATTCAGTTTTCAAAAATAAAAGTTCTCAAAATAGATCTCCTTCTTTCTTCTCTAAAGACGTTATTTTCTCTAGCAACTCATTGCCAAAATTAGAGACATCTTTGACTCCTGTTTTGATCTTGGTAACTCTCTCATCCCAGATTGCAAATTCTATGTGACTGAAATAATTCAAGGCGTTCATGTTGAAGGTTCCCAACTCTGTCCAGAGTTTTTGAACTCGTCCTTGTATTATATCTTATACTGGTGTATCCTAATCAACTACCCCTGTAGTAAGCAGCAATTATTAAAAATTGGGAGTTGGCAGCTCTTCTTGTATGTACCGAATGTTACAATCCTGGTTTCTTCACTACTTCAAAGCTCCCAACTGTTAACAGCACAGGTTCTATATGTGACCAATTCAAGTTGTCTGATAGTAGTTGATAGTTATTTGATAATAGTATGACGACAATTATCTGTAGTTGGATAGATAATCTGTTATGGTCCAACTATAGACCTGTACTTCTCCACGAAATAGTCTTGATGTCAACTGTAGGGACTTCTTCCCTTATCCGCTTAACTTGATCCACTCTCAGATCCAGAAGCTTACGGCTTTTCTCCTTGTGACATGGAGTCTGTGTAGATACCTTCTAAGTTCAGCTTATCTTCTAAGGATCCTCAATCCTTGCTCTTTATATGACAAAAGAGTCCCCAATCTTTTCAAAAACGATTTTTTTTAGGTAAATAGAATTAAAATCAGTAAATGTTTTCTGTTAATCTTGACTTTTTATTAATTTAAATTATCAGGGAATTTATTGAGGGAATTTGAAGCCCAACCCTCAGTTGGCGCCTCAGCCATGAAATGACAGTCTATGCCATTTAACTTCCCTTTTATATCACCAGTGATGGCCTTCTCCATCTGGCTAGGATTCTTTCATTGGACATATTTAGACCTAAAACGGATAGAATCAAATATGTGACTCTGATGTTTCCTACTTAATTCCAGGGAACCAACCATATTTGGTTAGTGAATGGATTAGTTAATGTCTTGTTGCCCATTATGGCAAGTTATGAGACAACTGATTGATTTAATAGTTGCAGTTGGCATAACTCGGCTTGCAATCTCTCTAAAAATTCCCAATTGGTTGGTGATGAAACCGAACTGATCTTAATTGGTACACCTGATAGTTAATCATAGATCAACTATCAGAATACCCCATTTCTTCAGCATTCTGCCCAAAGAGATCTTAAGCATTCACCCAGATTGATTCCAGATGGATCTAAACCTAGCGAATTACCTAAAATCCCCTGAACAGTTTAAACCCAAAATTGGGATCAACTAATATTCACTCGCATATAAGGAATTAACCCCTTTCAAATCACAGGTAATCTAAGATGCTAGAAAGTTGAGAAAAATCTCAACACAGGGCATCTGGATACCTATAGTGACATTGAATATATTCTCTCTCATGTGTTATAAAGTTTTCAAGAGTTGTAAACTCAGATGTATACTTGTATTTTCTGCATTTTTACTAAAAAAGTTGGTCACTTATTTATCATAAGAATACTTAGATAGTATAAAGAAAAACTATTCCTTATTAGTCTATTAGTTCTAAAAGTTACTGAAGCTACTGAAAAGTGCAACTTTGCTAAACCAAAGTTTACCTTAAAATCATCCAAACAAGCATGAAATCTGAGTGCTTCATGCTAGAAACCTTCTAAGACTGCCAGATGAAAAGATAAATTTTACAAAAAGATTTGTAGTGCTAGAAAGAACTCAACTCATCTAATGAGTCAATTAGTGTTATTTAATGGGTAAAATAACCCATCAAGGGATGCTCATTTATTAGGCAATTGAAATATACTTTCAATCTTAAATGATCTAGTTATCTAATATTCTAGCTTTTTAATTTAATACTTTAGCCTACTAAAATTTTCAATATTATTAATGCATTGACTTAAGGAACCACTTAGCTTGTTTGTTAATCCAACTAAGTCCATATCTTATGGGTCCCTGCCAATATGACGCATTTATTCAACTGCCATCCTGTTATGTTCTAGAGTAGGGCTATCTTTGATTAAGCATTATCTTTGGTAGCATGTACATCCTGAAGTACATTATCCTATAAAAATCTTGTGTTTGCTCCACCATGAGATTCAGATAGAAATCCTATTAAAAGAGTGTCTATAACTCTCCTATTACCAGCGTGGTAGTGCTCGGTGCACAGACCCAACGCCAGGGAATTAACCATATACTAAAAGTCACTATTGCCCAGCAGAGGGTGCTGGATCAATAATAACTTGAGCAAAAATGAGCAATCAAGGCAAACCCCCAACCCAAAAATGACGCGGTGCACTAAGGAAGACATGGGAAGCGTTTCAAGTTGGAGGGAACCCGGGAGAACCAACAGTGCACTAGGTGATAGACTAATAGTAGATAAAATGTTGTGGTTAAGGTAGCGTGAGACCTCCTCAAAGGGGTCCGCACACAGGATGTTCAGCATAACATTTGAAAAATTGGTAAAACGGGGGAAATTTTATTTGGGAAGTCAACCAACAAGGAATGTTGGTCGGGGAAAGCATATAAAACATTGATGGGGGAATAAGGGGTTTGCATAAATGGACCCAAGCACCAACCTGCCAATAGGCCCATGCTACCATCTAGATTGGTAGAATATGCCAAAATTGACTTCACTCATGTAATCAATTGAAGTTAGATTTGACCCAAACATGTGATTTCATAAATGGAACGGGTTTTGAGACCCTGTTCCTTGACAAACCAAAACGAACTGGCTGCGTTTGTTATGTAGACCGTTTGTTTCAATGTCTGGGCCGTCAAAAGGGGCTGGGCATTTGCACCCCACTAGTATCAACCTGGGCATATTTTTCCCGTACCCAGCGTTGATCTAGGGTATGCCTCAGGTCAGGGAGGGCCTGTAACTTCACCTTCTGGGCCTCCTGGCGCCCAGCCTTATCCTTCGTGTTGGTCCCCACTATGTTATGTGAACATGACAATACCCTCTCCTATCTATGGGACTCAACCCCCCTCTAGAGGCTTGCACAAGGGAAAAGTTCTTGTGGGCAGGGTCCAACTTCATGGCAGCAACGGTCGGTTTAGGTTGGGATCCAGCAGCCTGGGGGAAACGCTTGTGGAAGGCTTCAATTAGATCTTGGGCATGCACACAGTCACGTGCTGGAACCCAACTATTCTCTGCAGCGTCAAAGCCCTTCCAGGATACCAGGTACTCCAGTCTTCTTTTAACGCGGCGGGAGGCAACTATTTATTCCACCTCCCACTCTGGCGCCCCATCCATGAGATAAGCCTCAGGAGTTTCTGGTAGAGGTCCCTTGAACATCATCAGTTTGCTCTCATGAAACACAGAGAAGATCTAAAATGAAGGGTGGGATCTAACTGATTTGAGGCGTGGCCCACTTTTCTAACCACGTGATAGGGGCCAATCTCTTTGGTCCCAGCATCTTTCATGGCTGCTTGATAGGGATGTTACAAGCGTCAAGCATCATGAGATCCCCTTACTTGTACGCAGGACCCACTCAGCGCTTCCCATCAGCGTTCTCCTTGCACACTTGCATTGCTGCCTCCAATCTTGTGGAAACCACCTAGTGGACCTTCTTGATTGTCTTGGCAAAGTCCACTACCGCTTCAACCTTAGACCCACAGCTGGACTCCATGTTAAAGGCGGGGGTTAAATCCATGGCTGGCGAAAAAAGGGGAAAACTGATTGAAGAATGAAACGTGTTGTGTAACTAAATTGGGCCATAGAAAGGTGAGAAGCATAATCTGAATGATCCACAGCGGTGTAACACCGCAGGAACTTCTCCAAGCACTGGTTCACTTGTTCAGTTTGCCCATCTGATTGAGGGTGATAGGCAGTCAAATGGCAAGGGCGAATTTAAAGAGTCTTACACAAAGCTTCCCAAAAGACAGAGGTAAAATTGGGGTCCCCAGTCACTGATAATCTCTTGGGAAACTCCATGGAGCGCAAACACATGCGTGACAAAGAGCCTGGCCATCTCTGCTGCGGTTATTGTAGTTCTGCAAGGAATGAAGTGGGCGAACTTTGTAAAAAAGTCCACCAGCACCATGATGGCATCATAACAATCTGAGACAGGTAGTTCTACAATAAAATCCACCAATAGGAAAGTCCAGGTCCCTTCAGCTTTCTGGAATGGTACCAACAACCCTGCTAAAGGTTGACGACTTGGCTTCATTTGTTAAAGATTAAACACTCCTTACAATACCGCCACCTGAGCAGGCAAGCCCTTCCAATTGTACGTGCATTGTATTAACTCCAACGCCTTTGCTTTACCAGGATGACCAACGGGTAGTCCATCATGATGGTTCTGGATGATTTCCAGGCGAATTGGGCCAGCAGGAACCCATAGGCGCCCCTGAAACCACACCATCTCATCCTTCACGTGATAGCCCCTGGAGAGATCCTCTTGATTCAACTCGCACTTAGCAAGTAACATAGTATATTCAGCTGCTAGCGGCTGAGAAAGGACTACCTTCCTGAACATACAATATTCCTCCACATTTTCCAGAGGTGCAAGTGCTGGCCCGTTGGCCAGGGGAGAGGAAAGTTGCGACAGAATTTTACTTGGAGGAATAATAACCTGTGTGTTGTGCACTTCTACCTCCTTGGGATCAGGTGTTAAAGCAGGGTGCGGCTCAAAGCATCCGCCAAATTATTATCCTTGCTCTTGGTGAACTCATATGTGAATGCAAATTGGGCAACGATCTCATGCCAACAAGTCTGCCGTGGGGTTAGGATATGAGGGGCACAGTAGTACAGCAGGGCACGGTGATATATACGTATGCAGAATGGTTGGGTAGAGCCATGCAAGTGGTGACGCCAAGATGTCAGTGCCTCCACCACTGCTAGTAACTCCTTGTCATAAATGGCATAATTCAACTCCGGCAGAGACATTACACCAAGAAAAATATCCCACTGGATGCTCTATCCCATCTCCGCCTACTTGTAACAAGGCAGCCGCTATGTCAAAGCTGGAGGCATCAGTAACACAATGAACTCTTTGGAAGCGTCAACATTGTGAAGGATGGTCGTGGATAACAGGGTGCAATTCACAGCTTAGAAAGCATCCTCCAAAACGAGGGAACAATGAAGCACTTTTGCATTACTACCATATACAAGGGCGCTGCCACCTCAGAAAGACTTGGCGTGAACTTCTTGAGGAACGTACATGTCCCCAGAAAGCTCCTCAATTCTTTTACTGAAGTAGGGGTTGGCCACTCACAAATCGCCTTCTCCTTGTCTGGAGTTATCAGGTGTCCTTGGTCAAACATGAAGTTGCCCAGAAAAGTGACCTGAAACTTGAAAAATTCACACTTGTTTATCTTCAGGGTAAGGCTGGCTGCCTTTAACCTCTCCACCACTTGCCAAAGGTGTATATCATGGGACTCATGTTTGTGGGTGAACACCAGAATGTGTTCCATGTAGGCATCCGCGCATACCCTTAACAAGTCCCCCAACGCTGCATCAATGAGGCTTTGAAAGATGGCAGAGGCATTCTTAAGCCCAAAGGGCATGACCCGAAACTGTAAAATCCCTTTTTCTGGTATGGAAGGCGGTCAACCACTCCTGGCCCTTCTTTATCCGGATCTGATTAAACGAATTGAGGCAATCCAGCTTAGAGAAGACCTTCGCCTTCTCCACATAGCGCGCAATCTGTGAATCCAAAGGGATGGGATGGAGGTCTGGTACAGTGACGTTATTAAGGTTCCCTATTCAACACATGAGCGTAGAGTACCACCAGACTTCTCCACAAAGAGGGGTGGGGAGCATACAGGGGAGGTAAGCTGAAAAATTGCGCCTTTAGCTAACTGTTCTTTCACCCACACATCCAACGCCTCTTCCTCCCAGACAGTCAATGGGTAAATGGGGGAAGATATACGCACCAGAATCACAGTGAGCTTGAAGTCACAATTAAACTCAGAGTGCTCAGGGAGTGCATTAGCGGAGTCTGCATCAAAAGAGGATTCCAAACCCTCTAAGCAAGAAGGTATAGGAACTTACACCTAGGGCTTCCGCAATGAGGCAAGGCTATAAGGGGGAAGGTGGGGCCAGTGGGGCAATTCGCCCTGTTCATTCTCTTCTGACAAAGGCACCATTAAGGTGCGACCATCCTTCACGGTGAGGGAGAGGGTATTTTCTTTATAGATTGGTTCTAACGTCAAACTTTCGCCACCACTCCACACCCAAAATGATAGGGAAGATGAGTTTTTTACAGCTCTTAAGTGATCAGAAAAGTGGTACTTGCCAACCTGATAGTCCACTGTCCCAATGATCTCCAGAGTGAGAATACCTTGGGACGCCCCTTCCATAGCCATACCACCTGGCAAGTAACCTAGTCCAAGGTAGTCAGCTAGGCTCTGATCCATAAAGTTTACAGAGGCGCCAATATCATCAAAAAAGTAGTGGTGAGCTTCCCTAAAGGGGAGGAGAGGGTAAGCAGTCAGTAGAAAATACCCATAATGGTCTTTAATTATGGTAGACAATGACAACACCTCACCAAAAAAATTTTCCTCTGGCTCAAGAAAGCCATCAGAGTATGTTTTGGAATCAAAAAAGGGGGAGGGATAGTTGGCCACTCTTAATACTGAGGCCACATACCACAACATGCCTTCTTCAGGTGCATATATTTTATCATATTTTAAACGAAGTTTTTTCTCTGCTTCCTGAGTGCCCCAGATCATGGTAGGGGTCAAACGAGGGTTCTCAGGGGTTATTTGATATACTGGAATAGGGTTCTCATCCAAGCCATAAAAGCTAAGAAACGGCTCAGAGGTTTGGATGAGATAATCATCATAAAACGTGTTTTCAGATGCGAATGACCCTATTCCCCTAACTGAAAAAGAATGCCCAATGTTATCCCAGGCCAATACACTCAGGCCCATCTGCACCGATTCCGCTGGCATTGTTTGAAAGAGCGGGCAAATTAAAACTCATTTATCTAAATTGGAATTGATAGATTCAGCGGAAAGTTGGGGAATCATGACTTTCAGACTTTGAAGCATCCGTATCTACCAGGGATGAGCATGAAGGGTGGATACTTTCCAGTTGGAGGCAACCATAATAATGCCAAGTTGCTCCAACCATTGGGAAAAAGAGGAAACAGTGATGCGGCTAACAACAGCTGAATCCCACAGCTGGCGCCCACTGTTTCCACTTTGGAAAAGTTCCACACGGAAAAAGTTTGTGCACATAGGTTTAAATGGTTGGTTGACTAATGTTAGGAAAGTGTATATAACTCTACTATTCCCAGCGTGGTAGTGCTCAGTGCACAGGCCCAACGCCAGTAAACTAGCCGTTATAATATAAGTCACTATTGCTCAGCAGAGGGTGCTGGAGCAATAATAACTTAAGCAAAAGTGAGTGATCAAGGTAAACCCCCAACCCAAAAATGACGCGGTGCATTAAGGAAGACATGGGAAGCGTCCCAAGTTGGAGGGAACCCGGGAGAACCAACAGTGCACTAGGTGATAGACTAATAGTAGATAAAATGTTGTGGTTAAGGTAGCGTGAGACCTCCTCAAAGGGGTCCACGCACAGGATCATTCATAATAACATTTGAAAAAATGGTAAAACGGGGAAAGTTTTATTTGGGAAGTCAACTAACAAGGAATGTTGGTTGAAGAAAACATATTTAAACATTAGAAGGAGAATAAGGGGTTTGCATAAGCGGACCCAAGCACCGACCTGCCAATAGGCACATGCTACCATCTAGATTGGTAGAACTTGCCAAAACTGACTTCACTCATATAATCAATTAAAGTTGGATTTGACCCAAACGTGTGATTTCGTAATTGGAACGGGTTTTAAAACCATGTTCCTTGACAAACCAAACTGAACCATCTGCATTTGTTATGTAGACAGTTTGTTTCAACACCTGGGCTGACATAAGGGGCTGGAATTTGGCACCCCACTATTACCAACCTGGGCATATTTTTCCCATACCCAGCCTTGGTCTAAAGTATGCCTCAGTTCAGGGAGGGCCTGTAACTTCACCTTCTGGGCCTCCTGGCGCCAAGCCTTATCCTTGGGGTTGGTCCCCACTATGATTCATGTGAACATGACAAATCCATCTAAGAGGAATCCTAACTTGTAACTTAATAAACTCTAAAAATGACTTCAAACTTTGCATGAGACAATTAAAAAATTATTGATATTTGATGACCTCCAAATGAAATATATATGACCAAATATCCTTAATAAAAAATGGGGAAGGTAGATACCATACCAGTGATTTTGCATCAAATTTTAGCTGCAGCAACTACATTGTCAGTGTTAATTAAGTTGTGTTAAACATGCATCCTAAAATAAAAAATGGGAGGTTCATGTAATAAAGTTTCTATAATTGCCAAACTATTTAAACAACTTTCTGTCACACTGTATTTATGGGATCATTGAAGTACTCTCTGTTCACAAGAATCCTATTGGTCTTACTTGACCAATGTGGCATTAAAAATATTGTTCTTAGAGGACTGAATAGTCTCTTAGGACTATATGATTCTACTAGTTCTCCTTCCGTCATGCTTGAAAGGCTTTTCTAATGAGTCAATATATGTTTGTTGGCCCTCTGGGAAGCCTGGAGCAACCAGGACCACCTACATATACTTCTGACACACTTATTGAACCAAGTCATATATCTCAGCTGTAGTAGAGGTGCATATTTTAGGTCCTACAATTGAAAGCTATAGTCAAAAAAGCTGATTAAACTTAGTAAGAAACTTTGCTACCATATCTTAATTTTACTATCTGTACTAAGGATTTAAGAATACAGAATGGCAGTGGAGAATAGACATATAGCTCAAGCACACATTTTCTTTGCTGATTGTAACTTTGAACGCATTAGCTCTAGATTTATATCCTTGAAAGGGCCAATAAGAGAAACTAAGACATAGTCAAATGAATTTCAAAGCATGTCTGAGCTAAAGCCTTGGAAGAGCAGTCAATTTCAGGATTATAGCTTACAGGAGGACCTCAATAGTCTTTAACAATAGGCCAATTTCACTCTATTCAGGTAAACATCCCCAATGTCTTTTAAGTACAAGTGGAGCCACTTAAGGAAGAAGATTGTCAGGATACTGTGGAGCAACTCCTAACTGGCCCACACTAAATTAGGGCTTGAATCCCCCAGCGAGTTAAGAGGCCTAAAAGGCCAAGTTAGCTAAAATTAAAAATAAATTGCAAGAAACGGTAAATTATTATAATAAAGCCTTGAGGTATTTATATGATTTCGAGACTAAAGGTGGGATTGGGAAAGGGAGGAATCAGGATAGGGAGACCTTAGCATTTGTTACTGATTGAGATAAATAATAATAATACAAGGGGAATGTGAACATCCTTGGCATAATTCGCCAGTGAATCTCAAAGGGTAGTTGATGAGGTGCTAGCACTGATATGGAATTCCGCCACAACCCAATAGTTTTGACATCCTTAATATATGTTGCCGGTTACAATTCAGGTAATATTTTTGGGCCATTACCCAATACCTCAAATCAGGATCAAATCAAGTTAATAGGGAGCCCAACTCAGCATTTTACCATAAGCAAGTTTCAACCCCTAGTTGGGGCTTCCCCCAATTAAGGGAGAATCCTGACAAAACACTTTCCATGCCTTGGCTAGGAGTCAGAGCCAAGTCAGGGTCATTGTCATAAGAGCCAGCATTATTGCTGGAGCCAGCATTGTGAATAGGTCCTGGCATTGGGGCTGATTTCAGGCATTGGCATGAGAGCCAGCATTGGGAAGAGGTCCCTGCATCAGGAATGACACCTGGCAATGGCGCTGGATCCTGATTGGAAGAGGTCCCTGCATCATGGATGACACACAGCATCAGGACTAGGTCCCAGCATTAGCATAAGAGCCGGCATTTGGGATCAAACCCTGTTAACCTGGGCTTGGCTGCCCAGTATTCAGAATCAGACCAGTGGGGGGAATCCTCAATCAGTCCTACTGCTTCCATCCTGGCTTGACCGTCAAAATGGTGGATCAGGGTCCAGGACCGGTCATACCTCTTGGGTTGTTTAAGCCCATGGTAGGCTCCAGGCTTAGGCCCTCAGCAGTCACAGCCCCTCCTCCTTCCTTGGTGTCAGATTTTAGGGGAGGAACTCCAAACCAATCCATATTGACAGGGCCCTGAAGCCCCAGTGAGTTAAGAGGCAACAAGGCTAAAATAAAGCTAAAAACGGAAAAGGAATTGGAAGAAAAGGTAATTTTATTAATTGGATCCTTGAAGTATTTATATGAAATCAATGGATCAGGAAGGAAAGGATCGGAAAGTTTTGGCATTGATTGCCAACAATGAATGAGAAAACAAACAAATATTATTACAAGGGTAATGGGTGCATCTTTGGCATAAGTCGCCGGTGCGCCCAAAAATGATGATTGATTGGGTGTTAGCACCAAAAGGGATTTTTCTGCGACCCTATTGAGTGGTCAGAATCCTCAGCATTTGTCACCGGTGCTGAATTAAATTAAAAAATGATAATTTAATTATTAGGGTTGGTCCCAGATACTTTAGATCGGGCTCAACCCAATTTAATGGGGAGCCCAATCCAGCATCCACCTGAAGGTGGGTCGCGACCCCTAGTTGGGGCTTCCCCCAATTAAGGGAGAATCCTGACATTTGGAATTAGCCTCATGGGGAACTTGGGGACACCTGTCAGGGAGCATTAATTTGCAGGGTTTAGGGACCAGCTTCTAACCAGCCCATTACTAAATTATGTCCTCAAAGCCCCCGGTGAGTTAAGAGGCCTTAAAGGCCAAGGTAAGCTAAAATAGTAAAAGAGATTATGAGAAAGGAAAAATATTATAATAAAGCCTCAAGGTATTTAAATGACCTTGAGACTAAAGATGGGATTAGGAAAGGGAGGAATCAGGATAGGGAGATATTGGCATTTGTTGCCAATTGAGATAAATAATAATAATATTGATACAAGGGAAATAGGACCATCCTTGGCATAATTGCTGGTGAATCCCAAAAAGGTTAGTTGTTTGGAGTGCAAGTGCCAAGATGGATTCCTCTGGGACCTAATAGTTTCAAAATCCTTGGCATTAGCCACCAGTGTTAATTGTATAATATTAGGGCTCTGATACTTTGAGTCAGACTCAACCCAAGTTAATAGGGAGCCCAACTCTGTATTCTCCTGAAGGCGAGACCTGACCCCTAGTTAGGGCTTCCCTTAATAAAGGGAGAGTCCTGACAGGGATGTACATGCATATTTTTTTGCAATGTGCCAAACAAAGGGATTATCATAATAATAAAAAAATCTCTTGACATGTTGTCTCAGCGTTGAGCCTAATCATCCATATTAGAAGGGGATGAGGTGTGATGGGATTTTTGTCCAGTGCCAATTTCTTCAGGTGGAGGGAAAATTGGACAAAATAGAGGCTGGAACATCAGCGGCATGGGGCAGACTGAGACATAGTGAGGATTATCCTCATTGATGAGGTCAGTGGTGTGCATCGCCTTGACATACTTTTTAAGTTGGTGATCACCAAGGGTATTAAGTTTAGGCACACAGGTAAATGACTTGATGTGATGGCGAGTTTGAGATTCGTTGTGATCAAAAATTGAAGCTCTTGCCACATCATGCATCTTCAGACTGTGGCATATGCAACAACTGCAATATTAGTATTAGTATCATTGGAGAAATCATGGGGGAAGTTTGGGATGGAAATGCCCTCTAAAAGTGACTCCATTTTCACATGAAGGCCTGGTGGATGAGAGAGTTGGCATGGGCAGCTGCTGCGTTGAAAGCCTCTTGACATATATTATTATACACTGATCATCTGTTACAAGGAAAGAAATGGGTGTAGGGAGTCAAATTAGGGGCATGAGAAAAATTCAGGTCAGTCAAAGTCAGGTTTAAGTTTTATAAACTCTGTTCTTTGTGATTGATCCATTTAAGGACCTCAAACGGATTTGATTTGTCCATTGCTGTTCCAGCACAGGATTTGGATGGGTGGAAGGTTCTGATTGGCTATGCACAATAGACCAAAGCAACTTTGCTGGCGCTTGATCAGCAATCTTCTCATAAATAGTTTGAGTTGTTGAGCTCTGGTTGGGTGGAGAAGTGGGAGTAGCACCCGCAGCAGTTGAGGGTGGGGAGGGAGGAAGAATCTTTATTAAAATTTTTTTAGATATTAGCATGTCTCAGACCAGAGGAAGGAGAGATGGAATTAGTCTCAGCGGATGTCACTGGGCACTTTCATTTAAAATTTCAATTTTGAAGCGCAAGGAACAGATGGCTTGGATGTTATCATTGAATTCTAAGAAGGTATGATCAGGGGCAGATATGATTGATGTGTGGTGGTATTGTAGGTTAGGTATTGCAATGAGAGGGGTTCATTAATAGCAATATGTGAGTCCCTGAGATATGATTGGCGCCATTGGTAACCACAAACTGCAACATGAAGTCAACACCATAGGCAGCAAAACCCTCTGTAAGCTTGTGGTGGAAGCGTTTAAAGAGAGGTGGGATGGCAAGCCAACAAACTGGACCACCAGCCTGGCTTCATCTGGCAGGCAATTTTGGATGTTAGGATTAATGTGTGTTTTCTTGTTAGTTTAAAGGCAGCTGTGCTGCTGCCATGGCTTGGGTTTCACAAGAGAATATGAGGTCAAAGTACCCTTTGAAGGAGTGGAAATTTATAAATCTGGAAGGTTTGTAAACAGCCGTAGCCATCGCAATGATGGCTGCGCTCATGTAAGTGATGAGGTTACCATACTCAACCCAAAGGCAAAATGCAGGTTGCTTCAAGGGAGCATCAGGGGGCTTTGAAACACCTCCTGGGAGCACGCGAGGGGGTGGGCTAGATCTCAAGGAGGTACGTGGTAACCAGAAGTGTTTGGGGGGGGGAGGGGGCTAGCTGGGCCAGCCCAAGCGCATTTTGGTGGTGGCTGATAAATGCTAGGAGGCGGCGCACCGGCTTCCTACGTGGGGGCAGCAGGTGTCAATTGCATCAACATAGGCTTGGAGAGGTGTGGACTTAAAGTCTGGTTGAGCATAAAACTTCTTATAAAAATTTCAGAGCAATCAAATAAGAGATCAAAGCGAAAGATGATTTAACATCCCTAAATTCTTAATTATCATAGTTTGAGAAGTTTAACAACCCAGCTGTTCATGTTATGTCAGCTAAATCCACTTCTTTTTTAGTACTGAGAGGTCCCAACTAAAAATGAGATTCATCAATCTTTACTAATCACTCCTGATATCTTAAGATCCTGAGGAGAAGGCAGGGATATGCGGAGGTGTCAAGAAAACGTGGTGGGAGGGTTTGCCAGATTAAGGTGTCCGCCTAAACTGATCTATTAGCTCATGGCGACATGTAAATACTCTCAGGGCCATTTCTAATTGAACCTGAAAGTGGGTGATCATGTAATTAGCTTCCACTGGTTGGAGTTAAAAGCGACGCAAAGGTGTGAATTATAAATAGTTCATACTGTTATTAGAAACGCCAGGGCTCTTAGAGATTGGGCAATAGGGAGAAAGTGGTTAAACATTATATCATGAACCACATTCCAGACCTAGGCTTTTGCTTGGAGGATTTCGTGGACTTTGTTCCAGATGGGGTGATAAGGGGCAGTTAATGAAATGGTGGAGATGGGTTTAAATAAGCTAGGCACACCGCAGGTAGCTCTTGTTCTGTAAGATGGGACTGGTTTGATCCCCTGTCCTATATGATCAGTGAACAACTTGCAAAACCAAAAAGACGTTTTCACTAAGAGAGTAGGTTGATTGACGTCATGCAATATCGCCTTAAGATTACATTCCCCTATGCGGGGTAGAAGTCTAAGGAAGAAGTGGTTGAATTGGATGCCTATCTTTTGGATTTACTTATGAATGTACAAACTTTCCATTATGAACCAGGGCCTGGCAGTGGGGCTGATTCCAGGGACACTTCTTCTTTTTGGGAACGCATTTTACACCAATACACCTACTTTATTGAGGGACAACATGGCCTGGTTCCAGTATATAATTGAGGATGGTTTGAGACGATGACCCAAATGGTTTGTTATCCATTATCCAATTGCAGTTGGTGAGGCTTGAGGGAGTCTCAGGGAAGCTAATAATGCTTAACGTAGTGCCAGAGCCCAATGAGGATAGGAGTCATGTCCCAGCAGATAATGGGATAAAGAAATCTAGTCAATATTAAAGCGGCATGGGCCCTAGTATCCAGGAAACCCAGGCCTCCTTTGTTCCAGGTTAAAAATATTGTTGTCAGGGCAGTAGGCGGATGGTTGGATCCTCATATCCAGCATCATAGTATCACATTATACCTTGAGTAAGTGCTATTTGAAATGGGCAGATATGGGTAAGGAACCACATTTTTGACTGCAGAAACACGTTAGCCATCAGGGCTTGTCTCTGGGGGTGATATAATATTCAAGTTCCAGCTAGCTATTTAGAGCTCATCACATGAAGTAAGATGTTATTGTTGCATTGATTGCAACCCCTTAGGGGTGGTGAAAACACCTAGGTGACAAAAAGTTTGCGTGTAGGTTCAGTAAAAAAGGGTGGGGGATGATGGGGTGCCAACTTTTACTATAGTGGTTTTTGAGATGTTAACTTTTGCGTTGGACACATTGAAGTAAAAATTGAGGGCCTTGATGGCAAGGTCTAAGTCCTTTTTTACATCAAGCTGCCACCGCTGTGCCATCAGCAAAGGCTATGGTTTAGGTGGGACTTTTGCAAATGACATGAATCCCACAAGATGTTCTTGTAGTAGGTTTAGGAAAAGATCCAAGGCTGTGTTAATAAGATTAATTTAACAGACCCCTTGGTCAAGACTTTTTGGCCACAATTTTTACCATAAAGCTTATCAGGGCCAGTACTATAGTGTGAAGCTGGTTGTATAGTGCCAATATCCACCTCCTAGCTTGCAGTGGGATGTGTGAGCAGGTTAGGGACGCGTTGATATATTTTCTTACTCAATCATAAGCTTTTTCCATATTAAGAAGCGCCACAAAATGTGGGTTTGAGGTGATTTGGCTGACAGAGTCATGAGAAGCTTGTTGGAAGTTTTACATAATGATCTCCTTAGGATGAAACCATGCTGAGTGGGGTTGAGGATGGGCGCCTCACAATTAGTCATTTGTTTTACTAGGAGCTTACTTAAGCTATTATGGTCTATGTTTAATAGTGATATTGGGCACCAGTTTGAAAGGTCCTCTTGGATCGCTTCCTTATGGTTAAGAGTCTTAATCAAGCTTTTTAAGTCAGCTGATACTCCACTTTCTGACAATAGGGTCAAGAAATGGTGGTGGAGGTCCTTTATAACTGTTATGGGATAAAAAGTTCACTTCAAATGGGATACCATCCAACCCTGAAGCCTTCAGGCGCGGGTCTTGTTAATAAAGTTCTTATTACTCCTTGCTGTAATTAGCGCAAGAAGTTCCTCATCTTCTGAGGAATCAGCAGTTGCTTCTAGAGTCCAACCAATGAATTTATAACGTCTGCTGGGTTTATTCTGGAAGCCTGGAAGAGGGTTGCATAGTAATAGTATCTCACTGGTGATTTCCTCCTTGTTCATGTTGATGGTGTTCCCCACCCTAAAAGTTTTAATCTCCTGAACCTTCAGGAGCCTTTTGTTGTCTGGTAGAAGAAGCAGGTGGGTCCCCACTGGATGTAGTAACATGACAATGTGAAGTTTGCTTCCAGTTCTTCATTTTTGGTGAGCTTTAGTAACTAAATCTCTTAGGTCTCTTTCTACGCTTACAGCCATTATGGGAAAGGCTTTGGTTAGAAATTCCTTTCCAAGTGTCATATTCTAGTTTCAGCACGTCTGGCTTTAACAAAGGCTGCGTTCATTTGGGCTTTAGCACAATTGTAGTCTACCTTTAGGATCCTAAATTTAGTCCTCAACCATTAGTACTAGAAAGTTTGCAAGTGAGGTGAGGCCATATGTTTAGAATAAAGAAAGGAAGTAGTAATATCAACTTTTGCTAACAAGTTGTTCAGGAGCCTGCTTGATTTATATGTTTGACTTAAAATTACACACCCTTTGAGAAAACCACAACGCTGATAGATTACTCCCAATGATGGATCCCTTGATCCTTTCCGATTCATCTGCATAATCTGTTAGATCAGATTTACCTTAAAACTGCCTTAATTGCGTCTAAACAACTCAAATATCTTAGCTAATAATAGCTATGACATAATATCATTATAGCCAATTATGGGACTCACTTGGGTGAATCAAGTGGGTTTACAGCATAAACTTAATTGCACATATCTAATTTAGTGCAATTACAATTAATGAATATTGAATTTTATGTATGTCAATCACCATAATTGGCATAATAGTACTTGCATATGCATGGCCCAATTAGGGAGTACCCAATACTATCAATAAGCCTGCCAATGTCCCAATTAGGGTTGTGTCATTATTAAAATTCATATTTCCCCCCAATTTATAGTATTTTGTCAACTGTATGATGCTACATAATCAAGCTGGTTGAAAAGTGAATATACGCCACTGAGGTGCTAATATTACACCTAAAATCCTCCCAATTATGAGAGAAGGAGTGACTTCAGTCAGGCTGAAATGATTGTAATTGAATTAATTCAAAGGCCAAATTAATTTGAGCATTTTTAATAACCAAAGCCATAATCCATAGAGGATTGCATGGCTTTAATGATCTCATCTAATTAATGAGTATAGCCAGAAGATGCCCTAGAGGCATAAAATAATGGCGTCTGTTTTGAAATAAAATAACTATCTTACCATCATCATTTTCAATCTTTATCAACTTCTATTAATTCTATTTTCATATTAAGAAGTGTAGACAAGTGTTAAAGGGATCTTGCCATTATTACCTGCATCAGGAGAGTTCCCGATTAAAGATGTCAAATACCCAGAAGAGACCAGAAGAGTCCATTTATATTGTTTAAACTTTGTGAGCTTCAGAACGTTAGGAAATACTGTAAGACACTTTGCAGAATTGAGGAAAATAGGCTGAAACTCTTCCCAACTATTGAAGCAGGAATAAATTATATAAGAAAGTAAATCCTCCATACTTATCTGAGCCCTAAAGAGACTTTGGCCAAAAACTTCTCAAGGGTCTGAAATAGTTTTAAGGATTACTGTAAGCTATCTGATAGCTTATATTTTTTCGCAGGTCATAGGAGAGAAAAATTAAACAGCTAGAAATGGGCCAACTAGGGTCATATTAATCCATGAAGCAGATCATCATTCCTGATCTGCGCATTGGATCCAATGCATGCAGCCAAGGTCAGAGGATGAGGAGGGAGGGCATCAGTGAATCCGCTTGACCTGAAAAATCCTGAAGCTAAGAAATCCCTCATCTATCTTTTGTAGTAGAGGGAAGTGCTCCATGCACATGACTTAATTTAATATTGAATTTACCCATAAGCACTGTGTTTCATAGGAGTTGTATTAAAGCAAACAATTCTAATCTGGCCTTGTTCCAAGCCTGCATTTGGAAGGCTTAATCTTGCAACAAAGAAACTCTCTTTCCATGTGGCATAACTTTCCAAGCAATTTATATGGTTATAAAGTGAAACTCAATCACCCGCCATAGTTTTTCTCTGATGTCATTGGATTCTCCACAGGCTGCCCTAGTGTGGGGCAGCGGCGAAACCCCCTGCCATTTTCTGTCTGACAGGAAAAAGCGCTTGGACTGGCTTGCCCAGTCATACCAAACCCTTAGGATGATTCGTTCCTCCCAAGGATCTTGATGCCCACCTTGCTCAAACCCAAGAGGCGCCCCATTCCCCCTGGTGCTCCTCTGGAGCAACATGAATTTTTGGCCTTAGGGTCAAATATAAGAAACTTTTTTTTTCCTTACAACGACCAAGCCAATCTTAAAATGGCTCATGCGGTAATGCATCCTGCCACTTTTATAGACTTATACCCCTATAAGAGGTATTTTAATCTTGTCTTCTCAAGTGAAGCCAATGCCACCACTGCGGCAACTGTGCTCCTGGTCTTCGAGGATACTCCTCTCCCAACAACTCGGACCTGGCTCTCAGCATACACCACTTTGGTAGTTCAGTTCATTTGTTTTCCCACCCACCTTCCCTCTGAGGTGCTCCACCAGGAGCTGATGGAAGGTTTGGCTCCCTATGGCTCCAACCCCATCTTGTAATTTGTGGTCCCAAATGGGGCCACACGCCTCACTGGGCCTTGGGCATAGGTCATGATCAGCCCTGAAATAAACAAAATTGGCCTAACGATTCTCCCTTGTGCTGCTATCCCCTCTGCCCCCAACAATCCATTCTAGGCCTGATTCAAGGGCGGAAGGACAAGTTGTCCATACTGTTTCAGGTTGGACCACTAAAAACACAAGTGCCCATCCCTAGCTGCTTCCAATGGTGCTAATTTTTGTCCAACGGCCACCAATCCGCTGACCACCCCACAAAAATTCTTGCATGGGGTAAGTTTCTACCTCTCCCCCAAAGCTTGTTGCTGCAGCTGCACCTGAAACCAACAAATAGCTTGCTCATTGCCTCAGTGTTACACATGAATCCTCCAATCAAGAGCAGGATTGGACCCCAGTTTGATCCCATGCATCCTTCAACAATTCAACCAATACTCAACCATACGCCGCTTCCTCAATTCAATTCAACCAGAAGCCATGGGAGGTTTTAAATGAAATTGAAAAACCAGGTAATATCATTGAAGAACATCACTTCAAGTTGACCGGTTCTGTAATGCAAAATGGGATGCAGAATTCCCCTCCTCGTTTATATGCCCCACAGCAATATGCTGAATCATTCTACAGCGACCATTAGCTTGCAGTAGAAGAAGCCTCCACACCAGATTGCCATCCCCTCCGCAAAGCTGCCAACAAATCAGTGGCAATGGTCACATTAGGGTATTACCTCCTTTTATCCCCATAAATCTTTCTCTAAGAATTAAGATTAATATGAAACAATTACACAAAAAATGTCATTGACGCTATCCAGAATGTGGTAACTGTAGCACAAAAATCTGAAAGCTAAGATTACCTGAACCAATAATTGCCACATTTGTTAAACTACCAGACGCCCACATTAGAGCCAAAAAAAGCTTTAGCTGAATATATCACAGCCATTTTTGTGATTGGCAATTCTTTGGAAAAAAATCAAAGATATTGAACCACATGCTGCTGGTGCCCTGACGCCCTTTCTATCCGCCTTGACAAGTACCCTGCTCTGGGATGAGGAAGCCGCTGCTGAAGATGAGCCCCCCAATCCCCCTCTCCTTCCGCCATGGAGGGATAAGTGGTCTCCACTGCCCATTGGTTGGTTGTTTTTTTGGTGTGTTTCACTCAATACTTTCATATATGGCGTTTTGGTTAAATCAATTAGTTAAATTAGTTTTTTAGTTTTAGTTAATTAATTTGGTAATGTCTGTCCCCTGGTCAGCTTGCCTCGGTTAAATAAAAGCTTGCAACAAAGGAGGAGAACTCATGGGTTGATAGTTTAGCTAAAACTAAGGCGATCGTTAAGGTATTTCAAAATTGGTGGGGTTTTGTCCAGGGGGTTGAGGATGCTGAGGACGGCATAGTTTCTCAACAGAAGTTACCTCCAAATTAGTGACATATTGCTTCTATTTCATTGGGTGGACATGTGGCTATTGGATGGCTGCATTATACACAGAGTTGACTTAAGATTGTGGAGGAGATGGGCTCTCCACTTGTAATCCCACAGCTTATTAGAGTTAATGGACTTCAGTTCAAGATACCCTTATGGGGCCTCATAGTTGTCCACTTCTGTAACCTGGGGGTTACCAGTGCTTAAACCTGCATCCATAAGGCTGATTATCAAGTCTCTGAGCTTGATTCTTAGTGGCAATCTGAGAGGAGAGTTAAGGAATAGGGGGATTATTCTGAATAGAGGGGTATGAGGAGCAGTAAGTTAGCTTAGGATAATACCCCCACTACCTTGCAAGGGATCATCCCAAAGGCGTTTCACAGACTCCTCAATTTAGGCCTCTTCCAAAAATCAAATTACATATTCAGCTCTTGAAGTACCAAAAATAAGGTTTGGGTTGTAATGCAATTGAATGGTGGGTGCTTAATGACATGGAGCGTCTGCACTGACAAGGATTATTTCAAAACTGCTCCACTGACTGGGTCTTTTGTACTGCAGAAGCGGATTTATGTGCAGCTACTGCGCTGAATTCCTCTGGGCTTGCTGTATGAGAAGAAGAATTTCGCTTACTTAGTGTGGGTAAAGAAGATGGCAGGTTAGAAGGGGTTCCAACAGAAAGAGGGGCTTCAGCACTGAGAGGTGTATAGCTGCACTACTGGATGCACACTCTTGAATGCCACAAAACGGGCAAATGTGGATGGATCCTGTAACAGTTCCCAGTGGTTTGGGTGATTGTCGCTGTTGCTGTATGGGAACGTTCCTTACCCATCATACATGTAATGGACAGGTTTGTCTTATTCATTACATTCCAACTCAGAGTCAGATTTTCTGAAACCGAGTCAGTTCATTTTAAAAATTTTTTTAGGTATGGTCACTTTGGACATTGGGTTGTGACTGACCTGAGCTGTTAATTAGGCTTGTGCTAGCCTAATTAATAGCTTGAGTGAGGGCCCCAAAGCGCTGCATTCATAAGCTGCGTATGCCCATTCCAAACCTCAGTTTGAAATTGATACCCTAGCATGTCCCTTCCTGAGGAGCATTGTTGGTTGCTCCCCAGATAAGCTCTGGTTGGCGGACACCTTTGTTTTTATGGTCCAAAATAAAAATAAAAGATGTTTTGGGGTTCACATACCTCACATACCTGTGGTCTTTTTCAGGTGTTTCCGTTTCAAGGAGGCTTTTGTGTGGATGGGTAGGACCAACCACACAGAGGATTTACATAGCCAACCAATGAGAGGTGAATGTTTGGATGCTTGTTGGTGCCCCAAACCTCACCCTACTCGGTTAGGCCACTTTGGTTGCTTGTCAGTGCACCAAGCAAATATGTAAAATTATATGGCGGTTGGAACTGTGGCTTTTCTGATCCATTACATAATTCCAAACTCAATGCTTTGTACGCTGCCGGTCCCCAGATTAGCTGACCTCAGTGAAAACTTGATCTTGGTTGTCGAGTAACCAGCACCGTGGGAGCAGGTAACTGATGGCCAACCTTAGATTTGAAGTAACCGTCAGTTAGTATCAGTGGGGCCACCCACCCACCAAGGATTTGCCGGCATTGAGGAGACTTGTCCCAGTGGGCTCCCTCACCCCTCGGATGGTCCACCTGGAAGGGGGTCAGACGTCCAGTCACGCTGGACCACGCGCCCCTCTCACGTTTTCCTTGGTGAAAGAGCCTTCTTGGTCAGGATGGAAAGACCAACACCAAAGGGCCTGGGAGGGGAGCGCAACATAGCCACATGCTGTGCATGCCTCCTCGTGCCAGGTGGACTGATATCAATAACCCACTGGCGATTTGATCCCGCCATCTGTGTTTCTTTGAGGGGCTTGGAGTTTATCTGGGCTTTTTTTCCTGGAGCTGAGGTAACTCGCCCCAGGAAGCCCTCATTGTGGCAGCTTTCCGCCGTGGGCCCCTCTTTAGGGAGGAATTTTCCATTAGTGGGGGTGATGTAATGAATGGGTTTGTCCCATTCGTTGCATTCTGACTTGAATTCAGATTTTCTGAAACCTAGAAAGATCATTTTAAAAACGTTTTTAGGTTTGGTCACTTTGGACATTGGGTTGTGTCACACCTGAGCTGTTAATTATGCTTGTGCGAGCCTAATTGATAGCTTGGGTGAGGGCTCTAAAGCGCTGCCTTTATAAGGCGCGCCCGCCCATTACAAGCCTCAGTTTGAAATCCTTACTCTAGCATGTCCCTTCCTGAGGAGCATTGTTAGTTGCTTCCCAGATGAGCTCTGGTTGGCAGACACCTTCATTTATATGGTCCAAAATAAACATAAAGGATGTTTTGGGGTTCACATACCTCACATACCTGTGGTCTTTTTCAAGTGTTTCCGTTATAAGGAGGCTTTGTGTGGATGGGTTGGATCAACCATACATAGGAATTACATAGCCAACCAATGAGAGGTGAATGTTTGGATGCTTGTTGGTGCCCCAAACCTCACCCTACTCGGTTAGGCCACTTTGGTTGCTTGTCAGTGCACCAAGCAAATATGTAAAATTATATGGCGGTTGGAATTGGGGTTTTTCTGATCTGTTACATAATTCCAAACTCAATGCTTTGTACGCTGCCGGTCCCCAGATTAGCTGACCTCAGTGAAAACTTGATCCCAGTTATCGAGTAACCAGCACCGTGGGAGCAGGTAACTGATGGCCAACCTTAGATTTGAAGTAACCGTCAGTTAGTATCAGTGGGGCCACCCACCCACCAAGGATTTGGCGGCATTGAGGAGACTTGTCCTAGTGGGCTCCCTCACCCCTCGGATGGTCCACCTGGAAGGAGGTCAGACGTCCATCCACGCTGGACCACGCGCCCCTCTCACATTTTCCTTGGTGAAAGTGCCTTCCCGGTCAGTATGGGAAAACTATCACCAATGAGGGCCTGGGAGGGGGCGCAACACAGCCACGTGCTGGGCGTGCCTCCTCATGCCAGGTGGGCTGATTCTGGCAGCCCTGTGGCGATTTGATCCTGCCATCTGTGTTTCTTCAGGGGCTCAGAGTTTATCTGGGCTCTTTTCCTGGAGCTGAGGTAACTCGCCACAGGAAGCCCTCGTTGTGGCAGATTTCCGCTGAGGGGCCCCTCTTTGGGGAGAAGTTTTTCCTTTAGTGGGAGGTGATGTAATGGATGGGTTTCTACCATTTGTTACATTCCAAATTGGATTCAGACTTTCTGAAACCGAGTCAGGTCATTTTAAAAACATTTTTAGGTTTGGTCGCTTTGGACATTGGGCTGTGCCTGACCTGAGCTGTTAATTAGGCTTGCGCGAGCCTAATTAATAGCTTGGGTGAGGGCCTCAAAGCGCTGCCTTTATAAATAGCCCGCCCATTCCAAACCCATGTTTGACATTCTTACCCTAGCATTTCCCTTCCTGGGGAGCATTGTTGGTTGCTCCTCAGATGAGCTCTGGTCGGCGGACACCTTTGTTTTTATGGTCCAAAATAAAAATAAAGGATGTTTTGGGTTTTGCATACCTCACATACCTTTGGTCTTTTTCAGGTGTTTCCATTTTGAGGAGACTTTCATATGGTTGGGTAGGACCAACTACACAGATGATTTACATAGCTAGCCAATGAGAGGTGAATGTTTGGCTGCTTGTTGGTGCCTCAAACCTCTCCTTATTGGTTAGGCCGCTTTGGTTGCTTGTCGGTGTACCAAACAAATATGTAAAATTATATGGCGGTTGGAACTGGGTTTTTCTGATCTGTTACATAATTTAAATTCAACGATTTGCGCGCTGCTGGTCCCCAGCTTAGATGACCTCAGTGGTCACTTGAGCCCATTTGTTGAGTAACCAGAACTGGTGGGAGCAGGTAACTGTTGACCAACCCTAGATTTGAAGTAACCGTTAGTTAAATTCAGTGGGGCTACCCACCCACCAGGGATTTAGCGGCATTGAGGTGATTTGTCCCAGCTGGCTCCCTCACCCCTTGGATGGTCCACCTGGAAGGGGGTCAGACATTCAGCCACGCTGGACCGCGCGCCCCTCTCACATAATCCTTGGTGAAAGTGCCTTCCTGTTCAGGATGGGAAGACCAAAACCAATGGGGCCTGAGAGGGGGTGCTACACAGCCACATGCTGAGTGTGCCTCCTCGTGCCAGGTGGACTGATTCCAGTAGCCCAGTGGCTACTGATCCTGGCATTTATGTTCCTTTGAGGGGCTCAGAGTTTATTTGGGCTTTTTCCTAGAGTTGAGGTAACTCGCCACAGGAAGCCCTCATTGTGGCAGCTTTCCGCTGAGGGGCCCCTCTTTGAGGAGGGATTTTTCCTTTAGTGGGGGGGTGATGTAATGGATGGGTTTGTCCCATTCGCTACATTCTGACTTGGATTCAGATTATTTGAAACCGTTTCTGATAATTTTAAAAACATTTTTAGGTTTAGTTGCTTAGGACATTGGGTTTTGCCTCCCCATAGTTGTTAATTTGGCTTTTGTGAGCCTAATTAATAGTTTGGGTGAGGGCCCCAAAGCGCTGCCTTTATAAGGCGCGCCCGCCCATTCCAAACCTCAGTTTGAAATTCTTATCCTATCATGTCCCTTCCTGGGGAGCATTGTCAGTTGCTCCCCAGATCTGCTCTGGTGGGCGAATACCTTTATTTTTCATGGTCCAAAATAAAAGTGATAGATGTTTTAGGGTTTGCATACCTTGCATACCTGTGGTCTTTTTTGTGTGTTTCCATTTTGAGGAGACTTTCATATGGTTGGGTCAGCCCAACCACACAGATGATTTACATAGCTAGCCAATGAGAGGTGAATGTTTGGCTGCTTGTTGGTGCCCCAAACCTCTCCCTACTCGGTTAGGCCGCTTTGGTTGCTTGTCTGTGCACCAAACAAATATATAAAATTATATGGTGGTTGGAACTGGGGTTTTTCCGATCTGTTACAATACAGACCTGAATAGTGGATGATAGAGCTTGCTTACGAGCAGTGCAACTACTTAACAGGTGACCCAAGGCATTTCATCATGAACATTGCGTAAGCCTGATCAGGCTAAGTAAATTAGGGCAGGATTAATGACAGAAACATGCGAAATAAAAACCATATTGTGGATACCCTAGGGCTTTAAGTGGTTAACGCTCTAGCAACGTAAGACTATTAGGTAGGAGCATAGTAAGTTGGTTAAAAAAGGTAATCTGTCAATACTGGCCCAATTTTTCACAAACCTCAGTGAAGTGCGAGCTTCATAGAGTTAGGGTCTACTGTAGTTGGGAGATTAGAGAAAGAAATCTAGAAAATTATTTTGAGACTAGATTAGGTTCTAGTTACCTGAATAAAGCCACATGGAATCTCAATTTTTATGGATGCTGCGAGGTCTTATCTGCTGTAGTTGTAAAACCCACATCATTGTAGTGGCTTTTAACTACTTCTTGGATAGTGGTTTTAACTGAAAAACTCTTGCTATCACTCCAAAATAGTCAAAATAATTCCTTGTATAAAATCTAACGGGTTTATGCCCATTATAAACTTTGACTATGTGTACAAGAATATAGTGAGAGAGCGCACATTGCAAGTGAATGTCATCCCAATGCTTTCAAACTTCAGCCACAAAAGTGGCTTCATGCGGGTGGATAGTAGGTATATGCATAGTTGTTTTGCCAGGCACCAGAAGCATTTCTCACTAGTTTATTTTTATTTGATTTTAAATTGCAGGTTTTGGCTGGGGGGAAACCCCAGCCAGAGATACTAAAATCCCTTTGAATTTAAGCACTAGCACCTACTGGGGCTTCACAAAGAAGTTTGGATTCCTATGAGCTGATTAAAGTTACCTGAATTTTAATTATATTTTACCAATCAATCAATTGGTTCTGGCTCATCTTTTGACCAATTTAAATTTGCATCTGTCATCTGACAGTCAGCGTAAGCTAATTGAGATGTTTCAAACAGTTATTAAAGTTTGGGAGTCTTTTGGTTAGATTTTAATAATTTTAAAACTGGAAATGATAGGCCATTGATTTGATGATGGACATTGATTCAGTATTACTACAGGAGTTGACATTTGATGGGGTGTTGTTGGGCAAAGCTATCTGAACACCTTGAGCAGTGTTGATGTTGGCAGTAGAAATCACTGCTGATTATAAATAAAAGGAGAAACCTTCAGGTTAAGCCTCCCTTAGTTTGGCCCCAGTCAGTTTGGGGCTAATCAAATCATGCAGGGCAACATTGGGATCATGCAAGATCCCCCTTTGGCTGGGTGGTAGTTGATGGTCATCCACTTTTGCAGTTGCCACTTGGGAGAAGATTGTTCAGGAGATGCAAAAGTTGGCATCCAAGAATATTGAGTTCTGAAGTCTATTTTATTAATTTCTAACACGTCAGATGAGCTTTTGGCAGTGTTTACCACCATTATTCATATGTGTTTGATATGGTTAAATTTCTGGGTGAATGTAATTATCAAAAGTGATTTTAACGGTGAAAGAAAGGTTTAAAAGTCTGCTAAAACCAAGTATAGACCTTCATTTAAGGATAATTACAAACATAGAAAATGAAGTAATCAGTCATACCTATATGCCTTGTGAGTGTGATAAAGGGCTCCACCAATTGTTAAAAAAGGCGAAACAAATCTCTTCTTTTTGAGTAAGATTGCACAAGAATTTTATTAATTAATACATCATGATCATTGCTACAAGTGACCAGTAAAAAAACCCCTCATCAGAGAATCTAGAAGTGACAAGATACTATCTAATAAAAAGCAGGCATTTATGGGAACATAATTAACAAGCAGATTTAGTACAAAACTTTGCCAAACAGCTGTATTACATACTACAATCTCTTGCTAGTTGTTGAACATTTGCCTTACAGCTAAAGGATAAGAATGTCCTGGGTTGAATTATGTTGAAGGGAGGAAATTTCAGCCTTTTGCAATTTTTCAATATTGTTATGAGCTCATTTAATAATATTAAAATTGATAAAGTCAATAAAATTGGTCAAAAGTCCCTGGCCGATTCTTGGTGAAACCCCATTAATTGGGGTAACACTAGTTTGAAACCTCTAAGGCATCAAACGTTAAATCTAATGGTCATATTACTCTGACCTCACCATGAACTTTGGGGAAATCCTTGGAAGGCACTCCCCTGACCCCAACAAAGTCCTCCAATGCACCTGCGTGGGGACCCCCCTTATTTTATAGGCTTGGAGGGGGTCCCCTAAGGTGTAAGAAATTTCTTGGGCGGTGATTAGCTTAAATTCATAAAAACGTTACCTCTCAGGTATGTTTGGCCCAATCAGAATTCCTCTTCCTTCACTCCGCTGCCCTAAAGTGAGTTCTTGAGCTATGATATGTATTCCTGCATATTTCCTAATTTGGACTCATGTAAGCTATTCCAAACATATCTCTAAAATTCCCACCAACCCTCAAAGTACTTTAAATAAAATATAGTCAAATATTGAGGGTCGTCATTTTTTCCAATTTGATCATGCTAATAATAAATTTATAAAAAGCCCAATTTTATTAGTGCTTTATTTTTAATTTATTTATAAACTTTGTGGAATCCAGTAGGCATTAAGCACTAGTGAGCTAGAAATGGATGGATTCCCACAATAATTAAACTATAATATTTTAAATAGTGCTTTCTGCTGAGAATGCTGCCTTCTCTTGTACTCAATTGCTAGTATTTTTAGACCTCTGTTGGTTAATTTCATGAGTACTATATGTATCAAAAAAGTATTAATTAGGACTATAATGCATTTTTTCATTAACCTCATTATTCAACTCTTACACGTATATCCATGTCATGATGTAAAAAGTATATGTCCAATTATAAGAACATATTAAGTGGATATTGTGGGCTATGAAGTCACCAAAAGATTAATGATACAAGAAACAAAGTGAGGAGGTGAGAAGAGAGGTTTCAGCATAGGGCATGAGGCTCCTTGGGCTGACAAGTGATCTTTTCCTCTATATCAACTTCAGGACTCAATAGTGAATGTTTTTAAATGTCATCTCCAATTTTTTTTTAGTACTAGATGGTCCCAACCCAAGGGGGATTCATCGATGTTTATTGAATTACGCCTGGGCTCCTAAGAGCCTGAGGCGAGGGAAGGGGAGGGAGGAGGCATCGAGAAAGGGAGGGGGTTTGCGCGCCAGAGCCGTGCTGCAGTGACAACTGAGCGGGGGAGGGTTGGCGACATAGTGCAGACCTTCAGGGCCATCTCAAAGTGTACCTGAAAGTGGGTGATCATGTGTGGAAGGGTCCACACCTGCTGGTCAAAGGCAGCACGAAGGAAGGAGTTATGGATGGTCCAGATGGCTGTGGCATAGGCGAGGACACGGAGGGGTCGGTGGCAACCAGGCAATGTCTGCTCAAACATGAGGTCTTGCACAGGGTGTCCAGACCAGGGCTGAGCATGGAGGAGCGCGCGGGCCTTTGGCCAAAATGCGGCGACACCTGGACAGGTGAAAAAACGATGGAGGTGGGAGTCAATAGGCTCCACACAGCGGGTGCAGCTTCAGTGCTGGAAGGTAGGGCCAGTCCGGTCCCCTGTCCTGTATGAACAGTGGAGCACCCTCCATAAGGTGTTGGACACCTTTGCTGACAGGATGGGGTGATAGACGTCCTTCCACAATTCCTTAAGGTCAAATCTCACGGAGGGAGGGAGGAGCTCAAGGAGTCTTGGGCGGATGGGAGGACGATCTTGGGGGTTGAGGCGAGTTGTGACAACTTGTCCATTGTGCACAATTGCATGGCGACGTGGGCTGAGGCCAGGGCCTTCCCTTCTGTATGGGAAGGCATGGTGGATCCGCGCGCCTACTCGTTTCAGGGCAAGGAGAGCCTGGTTCCAGTAGGGGGATGAGGATGGTTTTAGGCGATGGCCTGGGTGGTTTGTGAGCCACTCCCTAATGAGGTCAGAGATGCTCTAGGAAGACCCAGAGCTGCTGACACTGACTGGCGGAGGGCGGGCGCCCATTGGGGCATGGGGGTCGCGTCCCAGCAGACAATCGGCCATAGGAACTTCAGGAAGATTGTGGTGGCGTGGGATCGCGTGTCCAGAAGCCCTAGGCCCCCTTCATTGCAGGTTCAGGAAATGGTTGAGAGGGCCATTGGTGGATGGTTTGAGCCCCAGATCCAACAGCGGAGGAGTACATTGAGCCGCGTATAAAAGGCATTTGTGAATGGGCAGACGTGCGCTAGGAACCAGACTTTAAAGAGAAGGAACACACTGGCATCAGAGCTCGACCCTGGGGGGTGATGTGCCGCCGGTTCCAGATGGCAATCCTGGAGTTAACCGCTGCAAGGAGCAAGTCCTCATTGTCTTTTAGCGCAACTCCTTGTTGGTTGGTGAGAACGCCCAGGTGACGGAAGGTACCGCGCTCAGGTTAAATACCAAATGGTGGGGGGAAGGTGGGGGAGCCGACCTGCACAACTGTTGTCTTGGAGGTGTTGACCATGGCGTTGGACGCCTTGGTGTACCTCTCAATGGTCACAGCAGCGAGGGCAACATCCCCAGGGCAGCCAAATGCAATGGCAGTGTCATCTGCAAATGCCATGGTGCGTGTGGGGGCTTTACCTGGGACCAGAATCCCTGTTAGCTTGTCCTGTAAGGAGGCCAAGAGGGGGTCAAGGGTGATGTTAAAAAGGATAGGGCTCAGGGGGTCCCCTTGCCGGAGACCTTGTCCAACTGGTACTGCCACTGTGAAACCCATTGGCGCCAGGACTCTGGTGTGGAGCTGGTCATAGAGCGCTGATATCCAGCGCCTAGCTGCGGGTGGGAGATGGAAGCGGGCCAGGGAAGCATCAATATACTTCCAGGCTACGCGATCATATGCTTTCTCCATATCCAGGAGAGCCACAAAGCCATTCACCTTACGAGAGTTAGCAGTCAAAGTCACGTGGAGGTCATTATAGTTGTCCCATAACGACCTCCCCGGAATAAAACCGTACTGGGATGGGGAGAGGCGAGGTGACACCCATTTGGTGATGCGGTTGGCCAGAAGCTTCGTGAAGAGCTTGTGGTCTGTGTTGATCAACGCTATGGGGCGCCAGTTCGCCAGGTTCTCACGGTCTGACTTCTTGTGAATGAGGTCGTGATTGAGCCTCTGGAGTCGGGGAGGACCTCGCCATTCACCAAGAGTGCAGCGAAGAGGTCGCGGAGGGTTCTGGCTATCACTGCAGGTTCCAGAAGGTACACCTCAAAGGGTATTCCGTCTGGGCCTGGGGCTTTAAGCCGTGGGGATTTCAGAAGAGTTTCCATCACCTCCTGGATGGAAATAGGCGCCAGTAGAGCCTCATCAGCCCGTGGGTCAATGGGCGGCTCTGAGCCCCGCCACAGGAAGTCTTGGATGTCCGATGGGTCCACCTGGGTGGCATGGAAGAGGCTGGAGTAGAAGCGGTGTAGTTCCTGCGTGATTTCCTCCTTGTCTGAAGTGGTTGTAGTGCCAATCTTCAGTGCAGTAATATCCTGCGCTGTTGACCGGGCTTTCTGTTTCTGAAAGAAGAAGCGGGTGGGGCGTTCCCATTGAGCATAGTAACGAGATATTGTAAAGTTTGCTGCCCGTTCTTCCTGCAGTGTGAGCTCCAAGCGGAGTGCTTCCTGCGCCGCTTCCCAGTCTTCCAACCATCTGGGAGAGGGGCGAAGGCTGGCAGTTTCGCTCCAGATGTCTGATTCTGGCTTCCGCCCTTTTGACTCTGGCGCGAGCTGCAGTCATCTGAGCTTTGGCACAGTTGTAAGCAACGCGGGTGATGCCCTCCTTGGTCACCGCCCATTTAGCCTTGTGGTCAAGCAGGTGGGGGTGGGGGGAGGTGAGAGTCTCCCGGATGGTCATAGACAGCTTCTCCTTAGTGAAGGGGTTGTTGAGAAGAGCTGGGGCAACCCTAGGCCAGAACCTACGCGACGGTCTAAGTGTGGTGGTGAGGACAACGGTGAGTGACCTGTGATCACTCAGATGGTTGTCACGAGAGATGGGAGAGGAGACGCGGCCAATTAGCAGGGGGCCAATCAGTGCCATATCTATGCGTGACGCTGACTGGAATGCTCCTTCATCATACTGGATCCTAGTCATGCAACCTAGGCCAGACGCGGAGGGTGGAAGCGCATCTATAAAGCCACCTAGGCGAAGGAAATCCTGGAGGCGACTTGATCCAGGGCGTTCCTTTGCTGCAGGGGGGTAAGAGTCACGGACGCGACTTATGGTTGTGTTGAAATCTCCTAAGAGGACTGTATTCCGTGGGAGATTGAGTTGGAGGAGCTCTTCCAAGAGCCGATTTTGCTCCTGACCTGCATTAGGCAGGTAGATGCTTGCAGCGAAGAAGGAGAAGTCAGGGTGGTGAGTTTGGCCAGTATGAGGCGGCCACCTAGATATTGTGAAAAAGAATGGGTTTTAACCCGGGGATTCAAACAATAAGGGCGGCATGGTTTGTCCAGAAGGAGTTGACTCCAAACTGTTCATTCCATGCAGATTGTTCGTGGGGGAGGATATGGGGCTCCTGGACAGCAGCGATGTCAATTTGTGCTGACCTGAAGTTGCGGAGGAGGCGGGCTCTCCGCTTAAAGTCCCGCAACCCATTTACGTTGATGGATTGCAGGGCCAGGGTGCTGCCATGGGGACTCATAGCTGTTCCCCTCCATGTCCTGGGGGGTTGCCAGCGCTTAAACCTGCTGCTGTGAGGCGGCTAGTTTTGAGTCCTTTAGCTTGACTATTAGCTGCAATCCGTGAGGAGCGTCGAGGGTTCTGAGGGGAAGGAGAGGGTGGGGGGGCGGAGGACCCAGTAAGCCAGCCTAGGATGCTGCCCCGCTCCATTGCAGGGGAAGGACCTGAGGGTGCTCAATGGTGACCTCCGCGGTGTCCCCATTTGATGAGTCCGAGTCCATATTCACTTCCTCCAACACTGCAAAGGATCCGCGCGAAATGGACTGTGGGGTTGGGGTAGGACTCTTTGAGGTGGCACTTCTACCGCAGGCCGCGAGTTGCCAGTCCATGCTGGTGGGCATAGCTCCATTGGGAGCTGAGGGTTGATGCGATAAATCGCTGGTGGAGGTTGGTGGGGGTGCCGCGGAGCCCTGAGTGGGGGTGGCTGACGAGGGGCACCCTGTGGGAGATGCCTTGCGCTTGGTGAGAGAGGGAGTTGACTCTGGGAGATTGGAGGGGGTGCCCATTGGAAAGGGGGCATGAGCGCGAAGGTATCCCATACCAATAGTGGGGTTAGCTGTTTCAACTGCTAGGCGTAAGGCCTCAGGGGACAGGTCTTGAACGGGAACCCATTGTGTGGGTTGTGGAATTGCTGCTGCAGCCACGTGGGATCGTTTTTGGCCTGGTTTAGGCCCCTGGGTGGTGGCTAAGAGGGCTTGTTTTCGAGCTGTGCAGCCATTATACAAGTGTCCAAGGGCGTTACACCATGAACACCGGGGCGCGCCTGATCAGGGTCGACAAAGAAGATCTCAGGGCATGCCCCAACTACCGCCACATGAGGAATAACCTCAATGTTGCGGGATACAGTGGGGGAGGGGATGAACGACGCCCTAGCAGTGCGAGCTCTTTGAGTGGGAGCATAGTAAGAGGGGACGCTAAAGTCCACTGAAAGAACAGACCCAAACTCCATTAAACCACGATGGAGTGCCAGTTTAAGAGACTCAGGATCAACAGTCGTTGGTAGGTTGGAAAAAGTAACCCATGAAATTTTCTCCAAGTGAGAGCGTGTGCGGGAGATGCGAAGAGATCCGCGTGGAATAATGACCTGGAGGGTGGCAGCATGGTCAGCAAGGGCAGCTTCAGTGAAGCCCACATCGATGTAGTGGCCCTCCACTGATTCATGGATGGTGGTGTTAATAGGGAATGTCTCCGCAATCGCTGCAAAGTATGAGAAGTAATCCTCTGTATAGAATTCAACAGGGTTATGCCCATAATAAAGGCGAATTGCGTGGGAGAGGGTTGAGCGAGGTAGAGCTTTTGCGCTCTAGTTTCGGCCCATTTCTTCTTAACATCAGCAATAAACGCCACTTCACGGGGATCAGCTTTGGGTAGCGTTGGTGCCAGAGGTTTTTGCCATGCCCCAGTGGCTCCTTTGGTACGTTTGTGTTTGCTTTGGGCTGCAATTGCAGGTTGAGTGTGAGATGGTGGTTTGGACAAGTTTGCGGAGTTCCCTCGTTTCTGGAATGTTACAGCAGTTGCTGGCGTCATATTAAATTGAGGGGCAGTTTGTTGGGCCTCGCTAAATTGGGGAGGCCCATCCAGATTGGAATTAACTCCAGCCAGTTGGGAGGGGGAGATGTTTCATCACCATCCCAATCTATTTTGGTAAATTCAGCCCGAGTATTTGCTGTGATTTCATGGGCAAAACTCACTGGCTGATTGGTGAATTGGTCATTTTCAGCATATTGAGATAAAGTGCCGACTTGAGAAGTGCCAATTATGGGGTTTAAATGGGACGGGTGAGATTGGAACTGGTGTGAAGTTCCAAAATCTGAACCATTTAAATCCCCATTGGGAAGAGTAGATTGTCCCAATTTGGTGCTTAGTGAACCAGAATGTGCGGCTAATCCAACCTTACATCCGAGGGTTTGGGGGCCAGGTGATTGTTGGGCCTTGCTAAATTGGGGAGTCCCATCCAGATTGGAATTAACTCCAGCCAATTGGGAGGAGGGCGATGTTTCATCACCATCCCAATCTATTTGGGTAAATTCAGCCCGAGTATTTGCTGTGATTTTGTGGGCAAAACTCATTGGCTGATTGGTGAATTGGTCATTTTCAGCATATTGAGATAAAGTGCTAACTTGAGAAGTGCCGATTATGGGGTTTAAATGGGACGGGTGAGATTGGAACTGGTGTGAAGTTCCAAAATCCGAACCATTTGAATCCTCATTGGGAAGAGTAGATTGTCCCAATTTGGTGCTTAGTGAACCAGAATGTGCGGCTAATCCAACCTTACATCTGAGGATTTGGGGGCCAGGTAGCTGGGTATCGCCCCTCATGGAGGGAGCCGGAAACACGGTGTCAGCAATAATAGATGGGGCTGAATTAGCTGACACAATGGGGGAGGTGAATGTCTGGATGGGCTGAGTTGCATTCAACTGAGCAGACGCCATTAAAACAGCATGGGTGATGGCCTCCTTGGTTGGAGGGGGCCCAGCGGGTTGGTGGGAGGCAGCGCACACAGAGCTGTTAGGCGTGCAGGTTGCAGAAGTGCGATAAGGTGAACTGGCGCTAGTTGGAGTAGCTCCAGGTTGGGGGGTGGTGCCTGCTTTCATGGCTGCTGCTTGAGAGCGGGTGATTCTGGTTGACCCTGAGGTGGGTAACCGAGGGTTGCTTCATTTGGGGGTGGTGCTGGCTCGTTTGGCATAGCCTGCGGGTTCTTTTGCGGGGTTTCCCGCCATATTTGCTAATAGTTTTCGTAAATCTCTTTAGTGGAGCTAAATTTCAGGCTGAATTGATTTTTGAAAAGTGATTCTTAGCAGAAAGAGATACAAATGTCATCTCCAATTAATATTTAATTATAAATTTAATCAATCAAGAACTCTTTTCAATTCTCATATTTCTTTTCTGATCTTACTATCATGCCAAAATCTATATGACTCTAACATAATTTAATGCACCAATTGTTTTAAGCTTTCTTTCAGCATTAAGGTGTTTTTCATCGAGTCTAATAATAGTTCTAAACCTATCATCAATTCTACTAAATTTGAATCTAATCATTTTATGACATGATAACTTACCATATTGACCATCTCTGCTAACGAGAAACTTCAATTCTTTAAGAGAGTTTGACAAGAGAGTAGATTTCTCTATAGAACATGTCTGATAAAAACTATTCTTACCATATTAAACGGTTTAAATTTTTTAATGATATCTTTCCTCATCAGTTAAACGTTGATCACATCAAAAAATACTATACTACACCCTATAAATATTCCTGATTTATCTACTTAATAGAAAAATATTTTACTGACATACTGACTGACTGACATCTGAAGTCTTTGAATCTAATAAGTTTAATCTATTTGGGTGAGTGGGTGAGACTTGGCGGATCTTATTAAATCTGAAATTTTTGAGCCTGAATGGTTCAATCTATTTGGGCAAGTGGGTGAAGATTGACAAATATTATCTAATAATTCACCAAATTGCTTACCTAAAACTCTACAAAAATTAATATTAAAGTTTTAAGTAGATTTAGTAGTTAGGATAATCAGCTTACCAGCCATGAGGGCAACAGTGAAGCTGTTAGTCCGAGTGGCTCAAGAGTAGTGCTGGCACATCCTATAAGCTACAATGTGAGCTTACATTCGATATACAAAATACTGTTGTTAGACTTTTGGAGATTTTTAGCTCGCTGGTGCTTATAAGCCTAGAAATCCAACAACTGAGGGAGAAAACCACTTAAAATAAAAAGGTTAAATAAATATTAAAACTTAGGAATTTGAGCTTTTTTGTATATTTATTGACAGCCACGGTGGTTCAGGAAAGATCCCCATTTTTCCACCAAAATCTTATATTTACCATGTTGGAGTTCGAGGTTTAAATTGCTTAGCACATTCCAAATTCAGGAAATATGCGAGAAGGACCTATCAGGTCATTTCAAACTAGCGTTAGTTTAGGAAATGGCCAAAAAGGGCTGACAATAGGGAATTTGGATCCATGAGGTAAGGCTTTCATCAATTTCACCCAATCACTGGGCGGGAAAAGAATCTCACTCCATTGATCCCCCTTTGACCCTAAAAAAACTGGTCGCCGTGGTGCAATCTCTACAATAAAAATGGAATTTGGCCAAGAGCTCAGGATGCTCCGACCCCCTCAAACTCATAGGATTATTCTGAGTTTTGTTAGGAAACTTAGGGCCCAAATTTATTGGGTTCCACCGAGAGTTTGCTAGGGTCTTTTGGCCGGTGGAATCGTTTTTATTAATAAAATTGATTGTTGTATTATTGGAAATGGCTAAATGTCTGATGTTTCTCCAATTTTCTCCTGTTTGCCCCCCAACATTCTTACTTTGCAGCCTGGAGGGCAAATATCCGACATCGCCTCCCTCAAGAATGTTGGGGAGGATAATAGGGCTGAAGGAAGCACCAGTGAACTCAGTTGATGGTGATCCCGGAAGCAAGGGATTTGATAGAATATTCATCTCCTCGCTTTTAGGTGACTGAAAAGGGACCTTCCCAAATAGAGTCAAGCTTTTCACTTCTTGGAGTGATTCAGTTGTGGTAATAGAGGACCAAGTTGGATACCTGGAATGAGGGAAGAGGGGCCTGGAGCTCATTTGCGGCTTGGCCTTCTTTGGTAACAGTCTTTGCTAAATTAGTCATAGCCTCAGACTGTAGTTGGATGATGTGCTGGGCCAACTTTCTCATGGCTTGTTCAGGATTGGTCCTATCAGAGAAGACATCTTTAGCTAATAACGCTGGTACCCCAGGTTCTCGCCCATATAACACTCAGAAAAGGGACATTTTAAGTATACAATGATGGCTAATGTGACAAGCCATGAGCGCACTGGGCAAGTAGAGATCCCAGTGAAGAGGGTCTGAACTGGCCATCTTCCACAATATAGAGACCAGGGTCCCATTAGCTCTTTCACAGCCCCATTGGTAGATGGATTGTAAGGAGAAGAGAAAAGTTGTTGCGTCCCCATGGAAGTGGCAAGAAGCTTTACCACCCTGGAAGTGAAGTTCTTTCCTTTATCACAAAGGAGGACCTGGGGAAAACCATGCCACGTGAAGAGGTATTGATATAAAAAGTTAGCTGTGGCTTTGGCAGTCTGAGCGGGGAGAGCCACAGCTTCATTCCATTTAGTAAAATGATCTATACCAACCAAGATATAACGATTACCACCAGTAGTCTGAGGGAGAGGACCTACCACATCTAAGCTAATGGTGTGGGTGTTGATGTGGCATCGTAGGTTGGTACTGATAACGGGATTTGAAGCGGGATTGTTTTTTGCAGGTCAGGCAGGCTTCTAAGACTTCCGTTATGGTTTCCATGATGCCCTCCCAGTAATAATGCCTTAACACACTCATAGGTTTTACTGACTCTGCCATGGCTCATGAGAGTATGAGACTCCACAATCGCAGGTATGCGCTCAGATGGCCGGAGATAGGGCAACCATTTGGCCCCCATTTGCTTGTACAACTTATCGCTCTCCAACTTGGTATTGCAAGAGTGCTGAGCTAACATCTTTTGTACAGGCTCATCTTCATCAGCCCACGCCCCAGGAGTCATTAGGAGGTCATGCAACCTCTCAGATTCACTATTGTCAAGGTGAAGAACAAGCAAACGCGTTAACCCATCAACAAACATATGGCATGTCCTGGCACGATGATCAATAGTCATATCATAATGCTGGAGCTTAAGAGCCCAGCAAGCCAACTGTCCAGTGGGATCCTTCATATTCTGCAACCACTTTAGAGAGGCGTGGTCGGTGATTACTTTGAAAGAAGTGCCATAAAGGAAAGAGCGGTATTGCTTAGCAGCAAGCAAGACAGCTAAGCACTCCTTCTCAGTGACGCTGTAATTGCGCTCAGCTTTTGAAAGCATTTTGCTAAAATATGACACAGGATGATCAACCCCATTTTCATCCAATTGAGCTAAGATAGCTCCAACGGCATAATCAGAAGCATCCGTGAATAACATGAAGGGCTTGCTATAGTCAGAGTGATGGAGTATTGGCCTTTTTTGTAATAACGCCTTCATGCTCTCAAATGCAGCTTTTTGTTCAGCACCCCAATGGAAAGGGGTGTTTTTAGCCATGAGACGGACAAGGGGCTCACTGAATTGGGCAATTTAGGGATGAATTGATGGTAGTACCCCATCATGCCCAAAAAGACTTGTATGTCCCGAAGAGTTGTAGGAGGGGGCATCTTAGATATTGCTTCAACCATGTTTTGTAGAGGTTGTATCCCATCCTGGGAGATGGCGTTTCCGATGAAGTCCAACTTCTTCTGGAAGGAAGTACACTTGGAGGGCTTTAGTTTGGGTTGGATGCCCGCAAGCGTTGAAACACCTCTTTTAGGTGCGGAGATGCTCATTAAAAGTTTTTGAGAAGACTGTGATGTCGTCTAAGTAAACAATGACACAACTCAGCTTGAGGTCCTAGAGGATGTGATCCATGGCCCGCTGAAAAGTGGCGGGTGCGTTGCACAAACCTTGAGGTAGCCAAGTGGGTTGAATTAAGCCCTCGCTGCAGATAAGGCACACTTCTCCTGATCCTGTGGAGAAAGGTCCATCTGCCAGTACCTGCTAGCCAAGTCCATGGCGGAGAAGAATTTAGACCCAGAGAGTTGGGCTAGAGCATCATCAATGCGGGGGATAGGGTAACTGTCCTTCCTAATGAGGTTGTTCAGCTTATGGTAGTCCATATCCACCCGATGACCCCCATTTTTCTTCTTTATCAACAGAAGTGGGGAAGACCAAGGGCTTTGGGATGGCACTAGCAACACAGAATCTAGCAGCTGTTTGAGCTCCGTTTGCATCTGTATCTCTTCAACTTTTGACTTGCAGTAGGGTTTAGAGCGGATAGGATGAGCATCCCCGACGTTAATGATGTGCGTCCAACCTTTCATATGTCCATAGTCATTATCAGACTTGGAGAAGATATCGCTGTAGGACTCCAGTAAAGAATGAACCTTAGTAAGCTCTGCGGGAGTTAAGTCCATCGAGATATGAACAGTGGGAAATGTACATATTGACTGGTCGTCAGGTAGGCCCAAATCTGCCATAGACCCAATACAATGGACCTGGTTTATGTCCTCAAGGGGAAGCAACAAGCCTCTTCCGATCTCCTGGTGCTTTTTCACCAACATATCCTTCTTGGTAAGGTTTCTGAGTAGGAGGTTAATAGGGCGATGATAAGCAGGATCTAACATGCCCGGCAGAACTCTAGGCTCCAAGGGGCTAACTCCATCAATGCTTGTTAGGTGCAATAAGAAGTTGCGGGGGATTTGCATAGTAGCCTTGGTGTCTAGCACCTTCTGTTCACCCACTTTAATTACTACCTCTTCTGTAGTATAGAAAGGGATACCCTCGAGGACGTCCACTAATGGAGGCAACATCTTGGTATTACGTCCTGCCGTTGGGTAGTGTAGGGATAAGGAAGAAGAGAGAAACTCAACAGTACAGGTGAAATCTTTTTATTGGGCTCTTCATTGGCTAAAATCAGAGGTACCTCATAGTTAAGCAGGAGAAATAGCCCTGTTTCAGATTGATGATCCCCTCATACTCAAGTATGAACTGGGTACCAATAAGCATGTCATATGTATTGTTGGTTAAGGCTACCGCTGGAGCTGAGAGGAGAAGTTTCCCAAATCGGATAGGTAAAGATGAGTAAGCCCCAATGGCGCGGGTATTGGTTGGCCCTGCCGTTATAAACTCTTGAGTATAGTCAAGGTCAGGAGCTAACTTAATTTTTTTCATAAGCCTTGAAGACACAACATTTATAGGAGACCCATTGTCAAGAATAACCTTAACCCGCACTCCCTTAACAACAACTTCTACTTTAGCTAAAGTTCCACCCAGATTGGGGAAGAGCAAGAACCTCCTTGAGATTGAGCGTGGAGGCGAGGCAGTTGCCAGTCTCAGGATATTTCACCAGGATAGTTTGCACATATACACACACTGAGGGAGCCGAAGCATTGATGCAACAAGCTGATCCGCGTCACTGGCGGTATTAATAACCTCCAGGCCTCTCAACACCTGATAAAGATAGGTGCGGCTGGGCACTTTAGCCCAATCCACTCGCTCTGGTTTTAAGTGATCGGGTACCTCCACTTCCCCTGGGGCTCCTAAGACATAGTGACCATTATCTTCACAACCCCCCTCAGTCTCGTCATCAGTTTGATTCTCAATACAGGTTAGAGAGTCCATAGGGGGTGTGGGAGGTCAACGCTTCCCTTCTTAGGTGGAGGTATGGGATTGACAACAGCTTTAACTTGAGCCTTAGGAGGGATAGATTCAGGTTGCCCCATGGTTATAGGTTTAGTGAGAGGTACAACTAAAGGTAAGGCCGGTGGGGATAAAGGTAGCGCCTTATGAGAATGTGCCGCTTCAGGCACTTTGGGAAACTGCTCTGCCAACGAAGGGAACCATCAAAGTGATAGTTAGCTGCATCAGCTGCGCTTTTGAACCAGAGGATGAAAAGGGCAGTGCCATGGAATTGGATGCTTCAACTTCAACAGCCTTAGGCCGAGCAGTGGCTGGATGCTTTGGTGCACCAGGTGGTTTAGCTTTTGTGACCTGGACATTTGACCCGTTGTTAGTGGGGGCAGTTGGAACCCGAGGAAAGGGTTTAGACTTAAATGTAGGCTTTAAAAATAAAGATGGGCCAGCAAATGGGGCATCTACTTTCACCAACGGGGTTCGTTGAGCTGAAACCAATGAGGAGCACTGCCCTGTCACAGCTTTAACCATTGGCAACTCCGCAGGGTCAGGCTTCCAAAGGAGACAGCCATAGTAGATGCAACATTGGGTGGCGTGGAAGCATGACTCATCGCTCCTTGTGTAGGATCAAGCTCATATATCTCCACCACCTTTAACAAGGCCTCCTTTATATCGTGTACATTTTTGAAAGTGCGCTTTATGGAAGTGAGATGCATGGCTAACGCAGGATAGGCCAACAAGACAGCCAAGATAGCTGCAATAGCATCATCTAGAGGTAGCATTTTAGAAAGCATTAGGGGTTGCACTTTCATGTAAAAGCGTTCAACAAAGGAGGCGATCGATTCACCATCTGATAGAAAAAGGCGCATGAAGGCCTGTTTCTGCTTTTTCAAACTTCGTAATGAGCCAAATTCTTCAGTTAGGGCTTGCTTCACCTCCGCCCAGGTGCTAAGGGTAGCCATGTGTGGAACCATGATCTCTTGGGTGCCACTACTCAAGCAAGGAAGGAGGTGCTTAATTTTAAGATGATCCGTTGCCCCTTCCATAGCAACTTCATACATAAAGAGGAAAACAGCAACACTTCCCTCGCCCAGGGTGAACTTATCCCTAAAAGGGGGTTTGTAAATGAGAGGAGAGGCCCCATAAGGGCCTGGTGATGAGGGCTGCTCAAGCCTTTTGAGGCGAGACAAAGCACTGGCTAGTTGCTGCTCAAAGGCAGTCAGCCTTAGTTCTGAGTTAGTTGTCATTTTTTAAGGAGTTTGGTGGTATACAGGCACCCCCTGTAGTGAGCCACACTTGTTGGACTTTTGGAGATTTTTATCTCGCTGGTGCTTATAAGCCTAAAAATCCAACAACTGAGGAGAAAACCACTTAAAATAGAAAGGTTAAAGAAATAGTAAAACTTAGGAATTTGAGCTTTTTTGTGTATTTATTGATAGCCACAGTGGTTCAGGAAAGATCCCTATTTTTCATCAATAATTCATATTTAGCATGTTAGAGTTTGAGGTTTGAATTGCTTAGCACATTCCAAATTAAATAAATATGTGAGAAGGACCTATCAGTTCATTTCAAACTTGATTAGTTTAGGAAATGGCCAAAAAGGGCTGACAATAGGGAATTTGGCTCTTTGAGGTAAGGCTTTCATCGATTTCACCCAATCACTGGGAGGTAAAGAATCTCGCTCCATTGGTCCCCCTTTGACCCTAAAAAACTGGTCGCCGTGGTGCAACTTCTACAATAAAAATGGAATTTGGCCAAGAGCTCAGGATGCTCCGACCCCTAAACTCATAGGATTATTATGAGTTTTGGTAGGAAACTTAGGGCCCAAATTTATTGGGTTCCACAGAGAGTTTGCTAGGGTCTTTTGGCCGGTTGAATTGTTTTTATTAATAAAATTGATTGTTATATTTTTGGAAATGGCTAAATGTCTGATGTTTCTCCAATTTTCTCTTGTTTGCCCCCCAACATTCTTACTTTGCAGCCTGGAGGGCAAATGTCCGACAACTGTAGTGAAGCATGGGTATCTGGATGTTAGTTTTATATTATAAAACCTGCCTAATTTGGTTCACCTAATTAATAAAATACTTTTGGCAAGTTAAGTAGAAGTTGATTTAGTAGTTTAAAAGATATGTCACATACTCAATGATTTTAAGTATAAAGAGATATTTTGAGTAGCAGTTTAGTGCTATTTGATTGATTTGATAGGTTTTTTTGTTTTGCTGAGTGGTTGATGGCTTTTATTCAAATTGATAGGACACAGTTTAGGTTTGAGGGATGATTAGTTATTGGTTGTTTTGATAAGTTCAGTTAGGTTTACCTGAGTGGGTTTTGGTTATTTTGATTGAGCAAATAGATTTGGCTGAGTGGTTTTGTTTATCTATGATATAAGTTCTAAATTAATAAATTGAAAATGTGATTTTAGACATTGAAGCGAAGCACGGGTAAATCAGCTAGTAATATATATAAATCTTTTTACCAATTCATATATTATTCAACCTAACGAGTTGAAGTTTTCTTGTTTATTCCTATAGATGAACTTTTAAAGAAGTCGTTTTTAAATCAAAACTGATAGCTTTAACGCCTTTTTAATAACTATATTAGATTTCAGTTTTAAAGTACATTAATTGGTGCCTTCTACCAGGTCTACTTCTGAGGCCTCTGGTGAAAACAAATCATACACCAATGGATAATTTTTAGAAAGTTCTTGCCTTCCTCTGAGGAGTCAGTGAGTATTGCACAATATGTGAATAACAATCACCATGAAATGCCTGCTCTTTCTAACAGTGATTTTACTTTTAGGCTTCAAATAACTTGTCCATTGACAAATCTGATCATTCTGTATATTAATTATACTACTAATGTCTCTGCTACTACTGGATTAAGTGAGGACATCCATTCAGGAGGTCGTTATAACTGATTAAAGCCTTTATAGTATTATCTACCAAGTTCTTAAACTGTTCTGCTTATTGTACAACATTGAGGTAGGACTAGCTGGACTGAGCGTAACTCCAACATTATGTGCATTATGCTATCATCATTTGCTACAAAGTTTTGGATTACACCATCAGGAGATACAGCATCAAGTCTTGCAGGCCCAAAAATTTCATTATCAATTTGTTATATTATTTGAGTCCACCTCTGGCTTTGGGTTGATAATTGTGAAGCAGCTATAATTATCAAAGTTTAGTAATTGACTTAATAGGCCAATTTTTAAATAAAATTGTGTTGTTGGATACTTAAGTCAAAAAAATACATAAACATATTGTAGAGGCTTTTGGTCTATTTAGTTATCTAATTACTAATGTTAAATATGCCTGCACAACTTGCCTTGAAAAACTGGAAAGATCAATATGATTATAGAATTTGTTTATGGATGATATCTTAATCAACCTTAACCTCATCAATATATTACTACTAAATGAGGTAGATTTGAGACTGTTGAAGTTTTAACCTACTTCAAATGGTCTGATTCTTATTTATAGATAAATTGTAGTTTCAAGTACCTATTTTATGACGACAATAAACCAAACAGTGACAGTAATTAAGGTTTAAACTATTTAAAATGACACTTTAAGGCATTATTCTCCTGTCTTTTACTTGTACAATGGTGTCAGACATTTGGCCTTGCCACTGAAAAATAAAAATGTGGTAGGTCAAATTTAGCTGAAAAGGGGAAATATCAGCCCTTTACAATTCTCTGATACCCTTAATAATAATTTAAATGATAACGTCAAGAAGATAGGCCAAAAGACCCTTGCCAATTCTCAGTGGAACCATATTATTTGGGGTAACACCAGTTCAAAACCTGTATAGGCACTAACTATAGAATTGAATGATTGGATTTTGCTGACTGCTCAATGGACTTCAGGGCAACCAGCGGAAGGTGCTCCCTCAACCATCACAAAGTCCATCACAACACCTACGCGGGGGCTGCCCCTTTTATAGGTGTGGTGGAGGTCCTCCAAGGTGAAAGAAATTTCTCTAGCAGTGATTGGTTGCAGTATATTGTACCTTGCCGCATGGGTATATTCTGCCTCAGAACCCCAATTTCCGTTTTATCAATATCAACTCAATTTCCCAAGATCTAATAGGATCAACACGCATATTGCCTAAATTGGAAGCCTCAAAACTATTTCAAACTTATCCCCCAGAATCACTCCGACCTCTAAATCTATAAATACAAATTGTCAAATATTAGAAATGGATTGCTTTTACTCTACCCCCACGCTTATAGTAAAATATATAAAAATCCAATTACTATAGCGCTTTATATTAAATTTTATTAATTTCTTTGTAAAAGCCAGCGGCATAAAAGCACCAACGAGCCAACTTCAGCTGGTTTCCCACAAAATGGTGCTCACTACATGGGATCCCTTTACTCCAAGGTTAGTTGCCCTTGAAATGCAACTATCAAGTGCTTTGTCTCGCCTTAAACAGCTTGAACAGCAATCCTTTTAACGTCCTAGTATAAGAAAATCCCCTCTGCGAGACAAATTCATCCCTAATGAGGGCAGTATTGCCTCCTTCCTATATGTGTATGAATCTATGATGGAAGGAGACACTGACCAGCAAAAGATTTGGTTCATTCTTCCCTGCTTAAGTCGAATTGCACAAGAAAGAAGGGTCCCTACCATGGTCAACCTCAGTACTTGGGAAGAGTTAAGCAAGCCCTGCTTGATGATTTTGATTCTAAGCAAAGTTTGCAACGACAAAAACAAGATTTTATGTGTCTCAGTTTGCAACAAGGAGAATCGATCACCTCATTTGTTGAGCGCTTCTATAATAAAGCTCAACCTTTGCTTGCACAAATGCTCCTTCTTAAAAATGCGATTGCAGCTACCTTATCTGGCTTGGCATCTCATCCTTCTTTGGAAATGCATCTCTCTTCTGTAAAACGCACATTTAAAACTGTATGAGATATCAAGGAAGCTTTATTAACAGTTGCAGACATCTATGAGTGTGACCCTGCCCAAGGCGCTATGAGTCAAGCTCCTAAGCCGCTCCATGTAGCATCTACTACAGCTGTTTCCCTCTGGAAACTGGCTCCTATGGAGCTGACATCACCCCCTGTTTACTCTTCACATACCAATAATCAGCTGGTAATTGCGGTGATGGGGCAGTGCTTTCATTCATCTTCAGTTCAAGAGACACAGCTTTTGAAAGCCATAGCTCCTTTGCCTTGTTCATCTTCTTCAGAGCGGCTTTCTCAAGCGGTTCCTAAACTGGCTCCTAAGCCTAAACCCCTCTCTCAGGTTCCACAAGTTACCCCACCTGTTTCACAGAGGCACACAGCCACCGAACAACCCCTAGCTGTTGAAGTTAAAGCATCCACCTCAAAGGTGCTATACCCTTCAACCTCTCAAGCAACTAACTTTTGCTTGAAACTTGTTTCCATTAGGCAGCAAACACCTCCTACCTCGAAGTTCAAGACTTGGGCTGTGATAATTCCAACACCTCCCCCAAAAGCTAATGAAGGGGAGGAGCAACCTCAGGACCTATCACACCTTAAGGAAAGTCCTAAATCTACCCCATTTCCCATGGGCTCCCTAACCTGCATTGATAATACCTCTGACGATGAGTCTGAGGGGGTGATGAAGAAGTTGGTCATTCTGTTCTAGGATCCCCTGGTGAAGTGGAGGTACCTGATCGATTGAACCCAGAGAGAGTGTGTTGGGCTATGATCCCTTGGCAAACTTATCTGTGGCAGGTGATAAAGAGCCTTGAGATTATTGACACTGCCAGTGATGCAGACCAACTCATTGCTACATGTCTTCAATCTACTCAGTGCATTCATACCCTGCAGATTATACAGGAAGAATATCCGGAAACGGCCAAATGACTTGCCTCCACCCTTCATCTAAAAGAGGTTCTCGCTCTTCCCCCTTTCTTGGGTGGGGCCTTAACTAAAGTGGAGGTCGTCATTAATGGTGTGTGAGTTAAAGCTATCCTTGACACTGGGTCCCCAGTGAACGTTGTGTCATCCAAGCTTATTAAGAAAATTAAGCTGGCTCCTGACCTCGACTATACCCAAGAGTTTGGAACTGCAGGTCCAAACAATACCCGCGCTATTGGGGCGTATTTTCCCTGCCCATTCGTTTCGGGAAGCTTCTCTTGGCAGCTCCGTCAGTGGCTCTGAACAATAATAACTATGATTTACTCATTGGAACCCAGTTATACTTGAATGTGAAGGTGTATTAATATGAAGCAGGACTATCTCCTTGCTTAACTATGAAGTTCCCTTGATTCTGACCAATGAAGAAGTTAACAAAAAAGACTATGCTTTCACCGTTGAGTTTCCCTCTTCACCTTAACCTTACATTACACCACAGCTGGATGACATACAAAAATGTTGCCTCCATCAGTGGACGCTCTTGAGGGTATCCCGTTTTATGCTTCATAAAGAGGTTGTAATCAGAGCGGGTGAACAAAGGGTAGTTGATACTAAGATTACCTTACAAATCCCTCATAACTTCTTACTGCGCTAAACTAGCATTGATGGAGCTAGTCATTTGGAGCCAAGAGTTTATCCAGGTGTAATTTCCCTGTCTATCAACGACCTATTAACCTTCTGCTAGAAAATCTTACCAAGAAGGATATGGTTGTAAAAAATCATCAAGAGATTGGAAGGGTTATGTTGATTCCCTTGAGGAAATAAAGAAAGTTCACTGTATTGGATCTATGGCAGATATGGGGTTACCCACCAATCAATCCGTATGTACCCTACCCTCTGTTAAAATTTAGGATTAACTAACCTCAGCTGAGTTGGAGAAAGTCTACAGCTTATTGAATTCCTATAGCATATCTTTACTAAATTCTGATACTGACTATGGGAACATGAAGGGTTGAACTCATACCATTGATGTAAGTGATGCTTGGCCCATCCACTCCAAACCCTACTGCAAGTCAAAAGTGGAGGAGCTACAGATGCGGACAGAGCTCAAACAGCTGTTGAACGCTGGGTTGTTGGTACCTTCCCAAAACCCTTGGTCATCCCCGCTTCTATTGATAAAAAAGAAAAATGGAAGTCATTGAATAGTAATGGACTGCCGTAAGTTGAATAACCTTACCAAGAAGGACAGCTACCCTATCCCCCACATTGATGACGCTCTGGCCCAAATATCTGGGTCTAAATAATTCGCTACCATGAATTGGCTAACGGGTATTGGCAGATGGACCCTTCTTCGCAAGATCAGGAGAAGTGCGCCCTTATCTGCAGTGAGGGTTTGTTTAAACCCACTCAGCTACCTCAGGGGTTGTGCAATGGCCTTCTACTTTTCAGCGGGAAGTTTACCCTATTATCCAGGAGCTTAAGCTGAGCTGTGTGTTCATCTACCTTGATGATATCACAGTTTTTAGGATTCTCCATGGATTAGGGGAAAGCCTTGTCCAGGGGGAAAATTGATACAATCATATGAAGGGCTAACTTGCAGATGACCCAATAATTTTGAGAATGGAGTTTGATTCAACTGGAATAACAAATTCAGGGCTTTGCCTGAATAATGCCAAATTTGGGGAATATTTACATTTTCAGATTGTTATCTAATCTCTATCCGCACTTTTATCTATTCCCACCTATCCCAGTATTAGGACTTTCCTACAGATCCCATGACACTACCCTGAAAATCTCTATTCCTATCCTTACATTTCAAAGCACTATAAATAGTGCTTTATTATTCTAAATAAAGTACTTCTCAGCAGAATATCTTCTTTACTTTATTTTACTTTACTCTAATGGACAACATCTTGTACAAGACTGAAAGTTTCGAAGCCCTGCCTCCAGATAAACACGCCGCCATTAGTTCTCCCTGGTAGCCCAACAAAATGGTGCTTTCTGCCAGGTCGCTTTCAAGTTGCACTATGAGGATATAGCCTCAACCTTGGACAATAAGAGTTATCAATCCTCAGTAGGTACTCCGGACCCTGATCTTTTGGCATACCTACACTGGAATGGCCAAGATGCAATAACTGTGGGAAGCGATTTTAACAAGAAGAGCTTCACGCGTCCTAGAGGAGGTCCTATACAGTTCAAAACACCAGGCCAACTCAAGCCCTTACTCAATCTATTTTATATGCAAGAAATAATTGAAACAGATGTCAAAGAGCAATATAGCCAACATCATAAAGTGAAGAGATTGAAAAAGGCAATACTTTATTATATGCAGGAAGCAAAATATAGTAAGGAAGAATGGGACATTGATTGAAGAGAAACTTGGGAAAATAACACACAGAGAAATGACTACTGGCCTATAGGATGGGTTTCCCATTATGAGGAGGAACTCTTTAGATTTCTCTCTAAAGTGAAGCACTATATAAAAGAAGCTGATCAAATTGATGCTTATCCTTCAGTCAAAGAGCAAAGATCAAACAAATTAGAATGCTCAGAATTATTTCAACAAATTATCTTAATGCTAACAATAATATTTATTTAGGCGACCAATACCCAATTCTCTGCAATAATGTCATTTTCCACTATGATTTAGGGAAATAAAATAGAACAAATTTTTTGAGTTTTTGGAGTAAAAGTTCCAAACAAAAATATGGACGAGCATCATCTGAGCAATTGGACCAATCAAGGTGGGCCAACAAGTTGCGAACTAGCTTCTTTTTTTAAAAAGGTAGAAAATTTCAGGAATTTTGGGAAGCCCCAAAAGCAATTGGTGTGACAATGCAATTCAAACGCCAGGTAAAATACCTGGGACTTACCTTCACACCTTTGGGAATAAGCTCTATGACTCCTTTCTGATAACCTACCACTTTCTGGCTTCAATGGCGCCCCTCCTGAAACCGGGCCACCTGTTACTAAAGCAAAAATTCTGTATTACCCAGTTCAGCCCTCAGATTGGGATAGCGCTGATCCCAATTAAAAACGAGAGTCTTAAAGAAATGAAGCTCAAAAATCCAAAAGACGTCCCTTCTGTTGTGGATGCCTACCTTTTGGCCCACTTCACAACTCCATCTTAAACCTTGTTGCACAATTCACTTTCAGTCATGAGTGGGATTTGCTCGCCCCATCCTGAGACGGTGACTTGGCGTTGCTCAAAGAGGCCTCCCTACTGGAACCTTCAGGGGGCCACACCCTACCATTTCCTGGTCACCTTCTAAGATTATGGGTCACTCGCCCACACTAACCCCTTTTGTGACCTTTTCTCTGAGCCTTACCTGAAACTGCTGGCAGATAAGGTATCGCAAGATGCCAGGTTGATAGCAAATGAAATGAACTGAAAGCTTGAAGAGGCCAAGACCCACATGGCCAAGATGGCGCAGGAGATGTGCAAACGAATAGCACAGATGGAGGCGGAGTTGAAGGCCTCCAAGTTGGAAATCATGCAGGAACAAAGGCTGCTGGTTGGCCTGCAGTCAGAATCTGGGACAAGACCAACAAGATCGAGACACTCACAATTGAAAACTCGCAGCTTAGGCTAAAGTTAACCAACCTCAAGGCGAATTACCTTAGCACCAACTGGCAGCTCAAAGCCAACCACTATGAAAGACTAGCTTACTCAGCTAGTAGCAGATTGCAGATCGAGGAGCTTGTGGCCACCTTTCCCAAAAAACAATCTTAATTTATAATGAGGACCTTAGCTGACAATATCGAGTTCTACTTCCACAACTCCCACATGAGCATCACTGACCTAGTCTGCATCAAGCACGAGGCTCCATACATCCCTGAGCTTGAGCCTTCTGTCTACCTTAACCCTCAGGTCACAACTTACTCCCCTGGGACAAGGCTTAGGGGAGGGCGTTGTCAGGATTCTCCCTTGTTAGGTGAAAGCCTTGTCCAGGGGGAAAAACAAAATAATCATATGAAGGGCATATTTTCAGATGGCCCAATAATTTTGAGAATAAAGTTCAATTCAATTGGAATACCAAATTTGGGGCTTTTCATGAATTATACCAAATTTGGGGAGTATTTACATTTCAAAATTGTTATCTAAATCTATCCACACTTTTATCTATTCCCACCTATCCAAATATCAGGACTTTCCTACAGGTCTCATGACACTACCCTGAAAATACCTATTTCTATCCTTACGTTTCAAAGCACTATAAATAGTGCTTTATTATTCTAAATAAAGTACTTCTCAGCAGAATATCTTCTTTACTTTATTCTACTTCACTATAATGGAGAACATCTCGTCCAAGGCTGCAAGCTTCAAAGCCCTGCCTTCAAACACGCCGCCAGTGATTCCTCCCTGGTGGCCCAACAACAGTCTTCTCCAAGACATTCAATGAGCACCTCACGCAACTAAAGGAAGTGTTTCAACGGTTGTGGGACTACAACATAAAGCTGAAGCTTTCTAATTGTACTTTTTTTCTAAAAGAGGCTGGATTTTCTCAGGCACTCCATATCTCAAGATGGGATACAACCTCTGAAATATAAAGCCGACATAATATCTAAAGTGCCTGCTCCCAAAACCCCTCATGGTATCCAAGTTACTTTGGGCATGATGGGATATTACCATCAATTCATTCCCAAGTTTGCCCAACTTAGTGAGCCCCTTGTACGTCTTTTGGCCAAGAACACCCCTTCTATTGGGGCGCTGAACAACAGGCCGCCTTCGAGACCCTGAAGGCATTATTGCGAAAAAGTCCCAAACTACACCACCCTGACTATGGCAAGCCTTTTATGTTGTTTACGGATGCTCCAATTATACTGTTGGCGCTATCTTGTCTCAACTAGATGAAAATGGAATTGATCATCCTGAATCTTACTTCAGAAAAATGCTTTCCAAAGCTGAGCGTAACTACAGAGTCACAGAGAAGGAGTGTTTGGATGTCCTGCTTGCTGTCAAACAATTCTGCCCCTTCCTATATGGGACTCCCATCAAAGTAATCACTGACCACGCCTCTCTGAAGTGGGAGAATATGAAGGACCCCATGGATCAGTTGGCTCACTGGGCTCTGAAGCTCCAGCATTATGATACGACCATTGAACATTGGGCAGGAACGCCACATGAATGAGATGGACTAACACGGCTTCCTGTTCTTCACTTAGACAATAGTGAAGCTGAGAGACTACATTATCTCTTTATGACTCCTAACGCATGGGCTGATGAAGATAAACTAGTACAGAAGATGCTATCTCGCCATTCCCATAACATGAAGGTGGATAATGGCCTTCTATACAAGAAAGTGGGGGTGAACTGGTTACCCTACCTCCGACCTTCAGAGAGAGTACCTGTCATTATGGAATCTCATACCCTCCTAGGACTTAGTGTAGTGCGGAAAACCCATGAATGGGTAAAAGAACGTTATTATTGGGAGGGAATCATGGAGACTATTATCAAAGTCTTGGATGCCTGCTTAACATGTAAGAAGCAGTCCACTTTTAAAACAAAGTATCAATATCAGCCTAACACCCCTCAACAACCTTTTCACACATTAAGTCTCAATGTGGTTGGCCCTCTACCTCAAACAACAGGTCGAAATCGCTTTATATTGGTTGGAATTGATCACTTTACCAAATGGGTTGAGGAAGTGGCTATTCCAGCCCAGAAAGCTAAGGCCACGGCCACTTTTCTTCACCAATGTATCTTTACCCAACATGGTTGCACCCAAGTTTTGCTCTGTGATAATGGTAAAAACTTCAACTCCTGAGTGGTGAAGATCCTCGCAACGTCCATGAGCACATAACAGCTCTTTTCCGCCCCATACAATTCTTCAACCAATGGCACAGTGGAAAGAAAAAATAGGACACTGGTTTCTATATTAAGGAAAATGGTAACTTCAGATCCCCTCCACTGGGATCAGTACTTACCAAGTGCCCTCATGGCATACCGCATCAGCTATCATTGGATCCTTAAAATGTCACCTTTCCGAGTATTATATGGGCGAGAACCTGGGGTTCCAGCTTTACTTGATAAAGATATCTTCGCTGACAAGGCTGATCCTGAGCAAGCTATGAATAAGTTAGCCCATCATATCCTACAGTTGCAACACAAGGCAATAACAAATTTAGAAAAGACAGTTAAAAAAGAGGGACAAGCTGCAAATGAGCTCTGGGCCCCTCTTCCCTTTTTTCAAGTGTCTGACTTGGTACTTTAATATCATAATTGTACTACACCCACAATGGAAAAACTCAGGTCCATCTGGGAAGGGCCATTCTCAATTACATATAAGTGTGGGGATGAGTATTCATTAAAATCCCTCACTTCTTGAGTTACCATAAATTGTGTCCATGGATGCTTTATAAGGCCTTATTCACCCCCAACATTCTTGAGGAGGTGATGTCAGACATTTGGCCTTGTCACTAATAAATAAGAATGTGGTAGGTCGAATATAGCCAAAAAGGGGAAATATCAGCCCTTTGCAATTATCCAATGCCCTTAATTATGATTAAAATAATGCTGAAAAAATAGGCTAAAAGACTCTGGTTGATTCTTGGTGGAACCCCGTTAATTGGGGTAACACCAGTTTGAAAACTGTACAGGCACTAACTACAAAAATTAAATGATTGGATTTCACTTACCACTCAATGGACTTTGGGGCTAACCAGCGGAAGGTGCTCCCCCAACCATCACAAAGTCCATCACAACACCTACGTGGGGGCTGCCCCCTTTTATAATTGTGGTGGAGGTCCCCTGAGGTGAAAGAAATTTCTCTAGCAGTGATTGGTTGAAGTATATTGTACCTTGCCACATGATTATATTCTGCCCTAGAACTTAAATTTCCGTTTTACCAACCCCAACTCATTTTCCCCATGATCTGATAGGATCAACACGCATATTACCTAAATTGGAAGCCTCAAAGCTAATCCAAACTTATCCCTAGATTCACTCCAACCTCCAAAATCTGTATAAATACAAATTGTCAAATATTAGAAAGGGATTGCTTTTACTCTACCCCCACACTTATAATAAAATACATAAAAATTCAACTTTTATAGCGCTTTATATTAGATATTATTTAAATTCTTTGTGTAAGCCAGCAGCGTAAAAGCACCAGCAAGCCAAATTCAGCTGGAGAACCCAAAAATGGCTTGCTACCCTGATCCTTCTAATCCCAACTAATTCCTTGACTTAATACAGTTAAAAATTATAAGATAAAAAAACTTATATATTAAACTATCAAATTGTTATACTAAAATATCGTTTTTTATTTGTATAAAATTAAGGAGAATCTATAGGGTTTGATGTCAACCACACCTTACCCATGACACCTTGCCTCACACCGCCACTTAGCCAGTGGATCACAATGAAGACTTCTGAGGGTCTACAAATTATGAGGCTCTGCGGTAACTTAGCTTAGCCTCATGGTCAGTGTTTATTGATAATTAATTTAAGACAGCGTTTCATCTGAGATGTCTGGAATTAGCTAAAATGTTGCTCCTCTCAAGTAATGGTAGCATATACCGAGGCTATTTGTACCACTAAGTAGAAAAATTTGGTAAAAAACTTGATCACCATTAAAAACTAATTTTGACATAGACCACCAAAGCCCATGATCCAAGGTCATTAAGTTGACTATTATTAAGTCTGACTTAACTAAAAAAGCGCCTAAGCCCGTTTCATCTAGTCAAATATTATTAAGTGGAACCACTAGGCTGTGATTCCTATTTTAGGATATACTTAGGATATATTTGGTCCATAATCACTAATGATTTTGATATGATACAAATTACCATCAGCTAATATTATCACTTCCCCTGTTGAACTACCCAACGATTTAGGTCCATTAGACCATTCAACAGAAACTCAAGGTCCAACTGGGCCTCAAGTATCTCCAAGTTCTCCTTCCATGGTTTCTGGACTTATTGGTCCTAAGGAACTATTATACCTCCAGTTTAAATGGTTCCCTTGGCCAACAGGACCACTTAGTCTACTGAAAACTATTCCTATATTCAAAAAGTTAAATTTATAACTCACAGATTACTTTTTTATACATTAAGAGTGATAGTTAGATGATGTCCTTTAACTCTATACATTCAACTCCATGATACCAAACACTACTTTATCTTAATAGATGGTATTGAAATCGCTTATTGTCTATGTGATAGGTTCAGACTTCTCAAGAGACTCAATTTAATTCTTAGATGCCTCTATAAATCATCTAAATAATAAATGTGTGATATTCAATCATAAAAAACTGAGATTTGATCAATTAACTGAAATTTAGACTCTCACCATCCTTTAAAACATCTTAATCAATAGTTCTACACTTACAAGAGATCTTGAAAATTATGTCAACAAATTGACCGCACTTCAGACTTTTCTCTTTCGTTGCAATCACTTTTGCAACATTTATTCAATACAAGTCTGGAAAAAGGTCATAATCTCACCGAGGAGATTAGTTGACGCCCATGTTGGGGATCAGTTGGGCAAGTAAGGTCAAGGGCACAGGTGTTGGCCCCGCAACATCTAAAGTTTGCAAACGCCCCGGTGCTTCACAGGAATAGATAAACTTAACAAAAAACTGGCGGTAACCAATTCCCTGGAAATTTTAGCTTGGCAAGCGTAATGCAACCAGTACATCAATATGCCGCACTCTCAACCACTCTTGTCAGTGGAACATGGAGTATGGGTATACCTGGATATTCAGCAGACTGCGCTTTGGGAGAAGTTTTGTGGGGATGTACACACTCATTTCCCAAACGTGGTGTATGTTGCACCTCATTCCATGCCACATGGTTGGCTGGATCTTGGTTTTGAGAGCAAGGAAGCGGCGGACGAAGCTGCAATGGTGCGCGTTGTAGTAGACCTCCCAGATGGGCATCAGGTCATTGAAACTAAGCGCACCAGATGGACAAAATTGAATCAAATTTTCATCACTTTTGACTTTCTGCCCACTACGCTAAATGCACCGTACTCAAACAACACCTGAAGGCTGGGCTCGCCATATACAGCAAAATACAATCCTTCAAAATGCAGCGCTTTACGCTGATGCCAAACCTGTGCGCCATAAAAGCTTTTGCAGTCCTAACCCCAGCTGAGGGGATAGCAAAGGATTTAACCCAAATCCCACATACTGCTTTTGTCAACATCGAGGGGCATGCCACCCACCCTTTCAGGGTCACCGTGGACAGCGTACCTCCCATCTGCGCCTATTGTAATGCATTTGGACACAAGGCACACACCTTCCCCTCCAAGGAGGGCATCACATTCCAAGAAATTCCCTCAGATTCAATGTGTGGAGGTGAGGCCCACTATGAACTGACCGCAGATACAATGTCAGCCTTCCCATGGGTAGTGCAGGGCTGCTACTTGCTAGTAAAGCCAATATCCCCTCAATAGTGGAAGAAGGACAAACAGGCCCGCAAGGTGGCAGCCAAGGAGGCGGTCAAGACCACTTCCGCTATTCCGCCCTCCCAGCTCCAGGAGGACATCAAGATTTTTGTGGTGGAAGCAGCTCGCGAATCTCTCAGCTAATCAAATTAGGACACCCAAGCCAATTGGGCCGCCCAAGCTGAAATCCCAATGAGCGAGTCAGTTTCACCTGACTAATGCGCCCAAGAATTGATTGGAACTGAATTAGTCTCCAACCTTCCTGCAGATAATTAAAATTCAAGCGTTGGTGCACCGCAAATGCATGCACTGCAAAAATCTCATCCTGCAGCGGGGAAAAAGTGAAGGAAAAAGCCAACGTGAACCCAACTGCTAAAGCTACCCATACCACCAACTACATTGCATCATGTACCCAAGGCGCTGACAAGCGCTGTGAAGGACAAGAGAAGCCTGAAGGGCTCTGGTGCCCTTCCCCTTGCACCTAAGGTGTGATGGGGGAGCCTTTACTTTAGGGACATTGAACATTTCCGGACTCAAGGCCTCGCCATCCTAGGCTAGGAAACTGAGTTTTTTACAACTGAATTTACCTGTAGATATCCTGGCCATTCAGGAGTCCCACTGTCCGCTCAGTTCTGAGGAAACATGGCAAACCATGTTCCTCCCTTCCCTTTCCTTCTGGTCCAAGCACTGTGGGATGCTTGTTCAATAAAAAAATAATTATAAATTTTTATCATCTGAATCCTTCCTTAGCAGCCGTGTCCTTGTTGTCAACTTTTTGTGGGCTGATGAAGTGCACACTATCGTCAACATTTATGCCCTGACCTGTGCATGAGAATGTAAGGAATTTTTCTCATTGGTCAAGTCCATTCCATTGCCCCTGACCCTTTTGTCATTGGCGACATGAACTGTTGGTTGAACCCATCCACTGACCACTGGCCTTCCTTATCTTCCCTGCCACAGGGACACGTTGAACTCCGCGTCCTCAAGGCCACCCTAAAGTTGGTCAATACTCTTCCGCGTCATGCTCCACTTCTTGAAAACATGTCACGCCCCCACATCCACAATGGCCAGAAAAAGGTCCATGTCCTGCATTGACCTTATCCTCGCGCCGTTGCAATTTTGTACCCAGATTTCCCATTTCACCACAACAAGAGTAGATTTCTCCAATCAAAGGATGGTTTTGATATCCTTCCGCCTATCCAACCCAGCAGCTCAGGCTCTGAGTTGGTGTAAACTTTACCCAACCAAAATTGCATTGCCAATATTTTCCTTATGGATGGAATCCATGACCACAGCTCCAGAGTATATCACACCATTTTGCGCTGAACCAATTTCCACCTGGTCTGCCTTCAGAGCGGACACAATCCACCAGGCTCGCCACCTTTCCTCCTGATGCTCACGATCCACCTTGGGAGTCATCTCGCGCGCTCTGGCAGAGTTGGCCTACCTGGAGTCCAACGTCCCAGCCACGGGCTACAGCTCTGCTTGAGGTCACAAGTGGGCAGAAGTAGCCGCCCACCTTAACGCTCTTGAGAGACAACACAAGCATCAGGTTTGTGTTCAGTACAGAGCCAAACACATCACAGCGGGCGACACATGCTCCGCTTACTTTTAAAAATTCTTTGCACCGCGCCAGAGCTTGGCCTGTACACAGGTGCAAAGGCCAGACAATTCTATAGCGGATATGCTGGCCGAAGTGGTGCTTGAGTTACAAGACTATTACTCTGAATAGTGCCCAATCTGAACTGATTCCGCCAGCAAAAATGGCAAATTTTCTCAATAGTGCACACATCCCCCCCATTTCCCGCTTCCCAGAGTTGATGAATTTAATTACTCTGGATGAACTCTGGTCCACTGTCCGCGGTGCACCATATAGAAAATTCCCAGCCCTGATGGCATTCCTTATGAGTTCTATAGAAGTATTTCAACTATTTATCCCCACTGCTTCTTGCCTCTCTTAACCAGTGACTTTTGGAAGCACGCCTCCTACCAGGAGGGCAAGAGGCCTACACCATTACGCTATTCAAAAAAGGGGATAAGCTAGACTTGGCCAACCAGCGCCTCATTTACCTAATTAACACTGATACTAAAATGTTTACTAAAATAACGGCTAACCATCTAGGGATTGTTGCCTTTGCTATCATCTCCCTTGAACAATTTGGTTTCATACCCAGAAGATCAATTTGGGACAACGTGCACACTGTGGCCAACGCTTGTCAGTCCACGGCCTCTAGTGCACTAGTATATTTATACCAACAGAAGGCCTATGATAGAGTTAACTGGGATTATCTCAGGGCCTGCCTCCATCATTTCCGCCTACCCCCTCGCTTCATCAATTGGGTGATGCTGCTGACGGAATCCGCCACAATGGCTGTGCTTGGCCCTGGCTTTCTTATGGAAGTAGTCCGCCCTCAAAGGGGCCTACTCCAAGGGGACCCTCTTAGCCCACTCTTATATAACTTCAGTCTTGACCTACTTCTTCAAAACGTGAATGCCCGCCTTACTGGAGTCCATGTGCAAGGCCAAGCCCCAGTCAAAATGTTGGCATTTGCTGATGACTGTGTGGTTGGGGTGTCTAACAATCATGATGCACGCGCGCTTAAAGCTATTATCCAGGTTTACTCCAGGGTAAGTAATGCTGCACTCAACGCCTCCAAAACTGAAATCATTCTCCTTGGTCAGTATCAAGCCCGCTGGGCCTCAGCGCCCTGTTTCTAATCCGCCCCATCAGCTAGCGCACGCGCTGGCTTACCCTGCCCACCCCACACCGCCTCACTTGTGCTCCCCTTTGTGCCAAGCCCCACCGTTGGCCCAGTCCGCCATTTGGGGGTGTGGTTGGAGGCAGGTGGGTATTCCTCAATGGTGATGGAAAACCATATTCTGGACAACGTGATGAAACGCATCGCCTCCCTCTGAGCCCGTCCTACTTTCCTTACTGGTCTGGTTATAATAGCCAACTCTATGCTCCTCTCTAAAGTTTGGTTTGGGGCCCACGCCGTCACTTTCTCCCTAAGTTTCTTTAAATCATTGTATGCCCTTCTGCAAGGGTGGCTTTATTCAGGCCGCCCACCGCCAGTGCGACTGGAGGTCATGTTTGGCCCTCTCCATAGTGGAGGTATGGGCCTGCTCAACTTCAAGGCCCATGCTGCCAATTTCCAGGGCACCTGTTTCGCTGCCATTACCAACCCTACAGTTTCAGCCCAACACTGGTACCGCGCGGCCCGCTTCAACTTCTCCCGCGCCCTGGGCCTCACCAACCCATCCCACCCACACTCTTTGTTGAAATATCTGGCTTCCCATCCTTTGGCCGCAGGTCCACATGGGACTACACCCCACTTCAAATGGATCCTCCTCTCCATGCGGAGCGCTGAGTGGAGGATTTGTATTTGTGGGCACACAGCCCAGAGGGGGCGCCCCTCTCCTCAGTTCACCCAGGAGGTACAGGGACTACCCATTCTGAACGGTTTGATGCCCGCGAGGCTCCATACCTTGTCCAGGGTGGAATACCTGGACATGATGGACATCACTTATCCCCTTGATACCCAGAAAGCCATTTGGAAGTACGCCCAACACCCTCTTCTGCTGCCTCATATCCATTATCATGTGGGGCGCTGCTTGAGACAGGTGTATCATACTGCCAAACGCTCCTGCGCTTTACACTCATCTTGTGTCATCTGTGGCCAGTATGGAACGCTATTTCACCTCCTGGAAAAGTGCCCCCCATCTAAAGTGATTTGGCGTGATGTACAACGTCTGCTTTTCCAGGATCAGGCACAGCCCTTCAGTTTTTTTAGGGATATGTTTGCTTTATCAATGGCCTCCCCTCTTCCACCCTCCCTCCATGCTTTAGTGGTCGCAATTGCCATGTGGACTATCCACACGATTGTCTTAGATGCCATTTCATGCTCCACCCCCAACCTCCAAGAAGCTGTCCGCCAGTTCCAGTTGCACTTATTGGACCACTTTCAAGCGTGGATGTTTGGATACCTCCCAACACGTTGCTGCCAGTTGGTCTCCTCCTGGTTTCCGGTTTGGTTCATCAACCCTGACCCCTTCCTACACATGTGCTCAATAGTGGCGCCTGCCCCTATACACGTGACCCCCCTCCCAGTAGTGGCGTTCCCGCTTGCAACAGGAGACAGCATTAGCTTCTCTGGGGTGCCCTCCTATTACATGAGTTTCTTTTTCTTCGATGTCTTATTGGAAGTGTCCGTCCCCTGGTCAGCCTTCCCCGCAATAAATAAATAAAAATTGACCGCACTTCTACTTAAGTCAATTTTTATAATCTTTTCAATCTGAACCCCAACTAATAATTACTACAACTGATTATATATTATCTAGTGAACCCTCTGTGTTAATCCTAATTAGGATTTTATATGATATTAAGATGGAGTAAGTATCTAATTCCTCTATTTATGTATGAAAGAGTTATGGACAGTGCTACTGATCATTAAAATTATAAACATATCTCTTTCTGCATCCATGAAATAACCATAGACTTTATGATACCACGTTTAATTACATGGTTCTTCTTAAAATCATGTTAAACCGCCCTCCTTAGAAAGTTTGAAATGAGTTTATTTTTGCTAAAAGCAACCTTTTATATGTATCAAGATAGAACATGGAGAACCCATTTGAAGAATTTTCTATGCTATCTATTGTAATGCTCATAGCTTGTAACATGAAAACGTCTTACGTTTCAGGATGCCTTTTTTCCACGTTAAATGCTTTTGCCTCACAGGAACAACTATTACTTTATTTAAAGATGTATAAAGAAAATTTCCTCTCAATTAATGCAATTTAGAAGGCCATAATGGAACCTTCTAATGGATTCATAAATCGCTATACATCATTTAAATCTTAACCCTATATACCCATGATATCTTATAGTAAAAAGTCTAAAGATAGAGAAGTAAATGCACTTACTGAGGGTTCTGAGGTCATGATGTAAAACAGTTCTGGAAGAAATAGTATAATCAGTTAAATAAATAGAAGTCATAATAGAACATAAGTCTCCTTATGATGACAAAAATCAACTTTCAGAATCATAGATTGTTAATTCCACTAGTATTTGCTATATAGTTTCTCTCCAGGTGAGCTAATTTCCCTGAAGAGATAAATTATAAAAATCTTTCTTCCTATCCTCCTTTCATAGTTGCTTTGGGTACCTCTATATTATTTATTAAACATTTTGGTAATTCTAAACTTGGGTAAATTTATGATACACAAACAAAAACCCTAGTTACCATCAACACTGGTTCTACTATCAATGTATCTACATCCAGGCTTATGAACAAGATTATAATTGCTCCCAAATTAACTCAAACTTAAAAATATGAGACTGCTGATATCACTTATACCAAATCTTTAGGGTCCAATCCTTCCCTACCTATGCACTTTAATAGTTTGGTTGTAAACGCTTCTGCCTTTGTGCTTGACAATAGTTGTTGTTATCTTCTTCTGGGGATAAAGTTCATGACTGATTTTATAGTTATCATCAGTTATAAGAAAAGTATCTTTTTTATTTGGTTATCAGGTGCCTCTAATAGAAATGATGTTCCTATTAAAAGAGGGAGATTTAAACGAGTGCATGTCAGTTGAAGTATCATAATTTTCGATAACCCAGTTTGAATATTGAGTATTGGGGCCAAAATTTATTCTCTTTCTCCTTTTATATGTGTAGTAAAAAAAGTACTACTTAAACTTTCTAACACACCCATAAGTTATTCCTCCCAAGTCTCAAGTGATAGTTAATACAAAAACTATCATTATTGTAGAGAGATCGTGTACTAAAAATAATAGGTAATGTCAAGCCTTAAGAGGCTCTTTTATGCCCTGGGACCCTTGAGCCCGCGTAAGGTAGACCTATATGGTCTTATTAGCTAATTTAATTAATAAAATCCATAAATTTGGACTAAAAAATCACTTTGCTTATAAACGCCAGTTCCTATAGAGGAGTTACTTTCAGTTTTAAGATAGTAAAATTAACTGGATTAAGATTGTGACAAAATTCTCTTACTATGAGAATTGAGGCTAATTATGAAACATATCTTAGTCTGTAACAGCTATATATGCTGAAGCGCTCATTGAAGAGAATATGTAAGGAGAGTGTTTATAACTCTCATGTTCCAGTAGGGGTGATGGAAAGTCAACAGCCCCAAGAATCAGGGAACATGCTATAAAAACAAGCAGAACAAAACCACTGATAATGGAGACGACGCCAAAGTGGCTTAATCAAAACAAGTAAGACATAATAAAGGCAGAGGAGCTAAAGAAGCTTACGACTTGAAAAAGTAAGAGTTTAGACCAGGAAGAGATTCAAATTAAAATGGTTCAGAATCAAATGAGGGCGTATAGAAACCACAATAAACTTAAAAGATATATAATGTATAAAAGGACAAAATATATACCATTATTTCTGCTCAGTGTTACTTTCAAAAGTAATTTTATTTAAAAGTGAAGTAAGCTAAACCTTTGACCTCTCGCTGCTGATCTAACCCCAATGTCTTCAGTTTCCATCAAATGATTCAGCGTGAGAAAAACAATAACATACAGTATCTTCCATCCATCAGAAAAATGTGCTCAGACTGGGGCATCCAGACCTAATAATCTTTGGGATGATTTTTTTCTTCCAAGGGTCTTAATTTAAACCTCACATGCTCCCAGGTGGTGCCTCGCAGCCCATTGGTGCTCCCTAGAGCAACATGAATTTTAACTTGTTGGTTGAATATGCAAAACTGTTCAAATATGTGAATCAAGGCACAATTGAAATGTCTCAGGTGGCAATGGAACCCTCTAGATTAATAGATATCCGCCCATATGAGGGAACTTTGACTTGGGCTTCAATTGCAAACTAAACACTGCTACTGTAGCAACTGAGCCCCTGTATTTTAGGTCTCCCCACTCCCTACCACTTGCACCCTGCTACCGGTGGACAAAAATATTGTGGTTCAGTTTTCTGGTTTGCCAACCCACTTTCCTCACGCTGTGATCCATCAAGAGCTGATGGTTTTTTTGGCTTACAGTTCCAACTCCATCTTCAGTTTGTGGTTCCAAATGGAGCCACACAACTTGCAGGTCCTCAGGCATTTGCCATGATCCACTCTAATTCTTCTATAATTTTATTTATTGGTTCCAAAATATGCCGTTGTCCCTTCTGCCCCTGACCATCCCTTCTTTCTTGTGTTACAGGAGGGCGGACAATCTGTCTATTTAATTTGAGTTAGATCACTCATAACACAAATTTCCCTCGTCTCTTTAAGCTTCCCACCGCCTCAAGTCCACCTCTGCTTGCTCTTTCTAATTCCCCTCATGGAATTTCTTTTGGGGTACCATACTGCTCCCCTTTCCACCAAAGCCAACTGCTGCATCTGTTCCTGTGCCAGCCAATCAGGACTCTACTAAGTTCAAAACTGCAACTACTCCATATAATCAGGAAGAGGCTTAGACTCAGGTTTATTCCAAGCATCCTCTCATTCACCAACCAGACTCCAATCTTATGCTGATGCACAATTCAGTCTAACCAGAATCCTTGGGCCTTATATTCCATGTTTCAGAACTTGTGGATCTCACTGAACTGTCTGCCTTTAGCCTTGAATAGTTTTTGCAGACCAACTAGGATGATCCTGTCTCCTCAACAGGTTTATATCCCACAAATAGTGCTGCACCATTAAACCCCATTTATCAGCTCGCTGTTGAAGTGGCTAACTCTCCCAACTTCCACCCTCTCCAAAAAGCTTTCTTTAAGTCTTCTGTGATTCTGGCAGAGGCTCTTCTTCCAATTTCTTTTTAGATACCCTTACCGCTGAAGATAAGTGGATCCTCCTCAAAAATAACAAAAATTCCCACAAATTTATTAAAAATGTTGTGACAATGGATCAATACCTAAAAAGCTAAAACAACCTGCATCAATAGTGTTACCTTTATCAAGCTTCTTGAAGCTTGTCTACAGGTGGAGTAAGATTTTGTCATTTACTTTAGCACCTTTGTGGTGGAGCTCAGTGTCTTTCCTGGCCCATCCTTGGGTGAATTCAAACTCCTGCTGCTGATGCCCCAACCCCCCGGCTTTCCACCTGGTCCCACACCTTCATTCATGCCTATGGTTCTGAAGAAGTGCTCCATGATCACCCCTCCCCCCTCTGACATAGTTGGCTACCAGATCACCATTAACAGCCTGCTTAGTTTTTTTTGGTCCAGCGCCGATCTTCTTGTTTAAAAATTTTGGTCCATTTCAATTACCTTATCTTTATTGGTAGTGTCTGTCCCCTGGTCAAAAAAGCTTAAATAAAAATATAATGTTTAAAAGTTTTTATGACCTCTTTGAGAGGTCTAAGGCGTGGCTAACTAAAAGTTTTTCTGATAAAGGGCTTAGATATATGTTGCAAAAGTGATTGGAACTGAGTAAATTTGGAACAGGTATTGTTTTCAAGTAGAAAAATGTGTGAAAATTGTATACTTCAAAATAAACGTTTATCTTGATATAAAATAATACTTTATTAAATGTAAACTTAATAAATTCGCCATAGTCTTAGTGTGTACTTCATGTGCTGAAAATCCATCTTTTTGTGTAAACCAAAATTCACTGTTAATGATATTAACAGAATATGTGTCGCCGCGTTTGTCTCAATTTAAATACAAGACCCTCCTAATTTGTATCATAGCCTCTAGTATGTCATCCTTCCCTGCAGCTCCTATATAATCTACAATTTCCCATTTATGTCCTGCTAATAGGCTGTTTCACATTGCTGATTATATTGGTGGTCATCTGTCTAACGTTGGGTACACCTTGGTGGTTTTTTGTCCAGCATTGGGCACATCTTTATGGCATTGGTCAACAGGGATACTTGTAAAAGAAAATACTGAAAAATTTTGGTGATTTTAGTTGATTATAATGGAATTGGCTTGTGGAACTGAGCCTTCAGTTGACAAGTGTATGAGGTTTGATTCCCAAAAGACATGATCATATGAATTAATTAGCAAATTAATGCCTAGATTCAGGTCATGAAAGCTAACAGAACATCAGACGGTGTATTGGTTGGGATCAAGTTGCTAAAGAATACAGACACTGGGACAAGGGTAGCAGCGAGGTCTATAGGGAATTAGGGGTTAATAAGCATGAGGTCAATTTTATGGTTATCAAACCTAAATCTCAACAGTATATATGTAAGAAAGACGATAAACAAGGTTCTGTTCTAGAGAGAATGGCTATAGATGGAAATTAGGAAATTTATAATTAGCTCACTGTGGAACTATGCCAAAACTATCCCTATTGAATTAACTTATAATTCTTTTTAGTAAAAAGTATTGAGTATGCCCAAACTTTAGTTGTTTTTTATTTCAAATTAATATCTTCATATTTAGCAACATCATTGATTGAATGGGGCTTAAACCCTTATTTCTATAATTTTCTAAAGTCCCATTTTAGTTTATATAGTAGCTTGTAGATTCAAGACTTTTATGTAAGACTTCAAACATTATCATGCGACCCCTTAATATCAATATGATCATACTTGTCATTTAACTAACTTTGGTCCAAGTTATAGTTAAGATCATGATGGCGGCAAATTTGATACAAAAGGCCTTAGTAATATTCTCCTTGTTCTTATGATCTTCTCTCACAGTTATATCATGAGGCATAAGATTATGCCAATTATCTTTTTAATTGATTGGGACAATTTAGATCTATGAAGGGAGTAAATAAAATCAGTTAACACTAGGGATGTACCTCTATTTAATATCAATCTTACCAAAAGTATAAAGTTGAAGAGGCCCAAGAAATTATTAAAAATAAAACAACGTTTTACACTGGATTAGCAACTTCTTCTTAAAGTCCTTGTGCCTCCCATTGCTTAAAATCTGTAGATCTAGAGGTTATAAAACTGTTATAAATTATCAAAGACTCAATTCCATAATCTAAAAGACTTTTACCCATTGCATCATATAGATGATTCTTATAAGTCTTGATGCAGCATTTTTAAGTTAAATAAATAAGCTTTTACTTTTAAAATATTGGGAATCAACAACTCCTGGTTACCTTTCTCCAAATCAAGGGAGATCGTTTTTGTATAGAGGACAAACGCTGGATCTGTATTATTTTTGATGAAGGGTTCAAGGTTTCCATGCCCCACGCCACCCTGCTCTCAGATCAAACTTACCTCATTAAAATCTTTTGTGCCAGAGATCTTTCAACTTTGGGATCAGGGGAGAGGGCCCAGCCGCAAAGCCCTCATGCTCACCCAACCACAAGTATTACTGGCTGAGAAACCCCACTGCCAATCCTAATCTTGCCCTCTGAGCTTGCCTACATCCCAAAGAAGTTCTGAAATGGGATCAGCTGCCAAATTGAGCAGAAAGAGAGGTCTATAAAATTACCAGCCATTTCTCAATCTCTTCCTCAGTAACAACTGCTCCTGAACCTCAGGCTGCGCCCATTCAAACTGATTAAAAGCAGCTTAGGGTTTTATCTCCAAGTCAGTTCATGCCACAATTCTGTTTCCACTTTTTTAAGCCGTTTGACTTGGAATCAAACTTTTCAATTTTGTTCGCCCTGACTTTTCATCAAATGATTTCAGATATGAAATTTATATATATGGTTAAATAAACTATCATGGGTTTACTGGAAAGCATTTTAATCTAAAATAGAAGTAAAATAATCATTTTTGCTATTTTAAAATAAATAATAATTTGCCAACCAGAGGGATCATAGCTGATTAGTTTCTATATTTTCCAAAAAAAATTCTCCCACCATTTTTAACTTTGAATATCTCTTTCACCATACAAGTACAAGAGCCATCGGAGAAAACTGAGTTGAGCGCCTATTAAAAACTACTCCTGCAGTGAGTTCCTCTAACCTGACACTATTCTTGGTGGCTTCTAAATTTTCTCCTGGGCACAAGCACTTTCCATATCTGCGGCCTTGATAGCAAACCCTACTTAAGGATATAAACCTTCCAAGCAATGCAAACCATATTCTTGCATTAAGGATCTGTCTCTACAGCTAAGACTTGTAAGGCATGTAACTCCTATTACCAGAGACGTTGTTGACCTCCTAGACCCTCTCCACCTGAGGTTGCCCAAACTAGACTTGAAGTTGTCCTCAAAACTTCTTTTTATATGTTTGTAGTGGCCTTCAGTATATTTTTGAACTTTTATTTCCCTCACATCTCCTCTAGATCCTCTCTTAACTATGTCAATTATATTACTATGCTTTTGCCATTATAAGCTTCTCATGATATACTGAAAACCTGAGTTTACTTCCAATTCTAGTTAACCTTAGCTTGTTTAATAAAAATTCTCTTCCTAATTTAGCAAGATCTTAATTTTCTCTGGTATGTGCCTCGCTTGTTAACATATGTAGATTTATTTGGCCCCCAATAAATGCCAAAAAAGTGCTCTATTCTATTAAAGTAATGTTTGAGTTAGCCTAGATGTCATAAAGTTTAATAAACCCATGACACTTTCTAACAAGCTATGTATGGTTTATTTGGGGACTCAAGGCCCTTTTGTGTACTCGTTTATTTGGTCAGTCTAATTGTAGTTTCTTGTAAGTTTATAAACATCTGTATCGCCTGAAAGAGGTGCTTAACAACTATGTTGACCCCTAAAAAACAAACCTTCTAAGTATTCAGTCTTAATTTTTAATAGTTTTTAAGTCATTACGTCAATCAGAAATAAATATTGATTTTGTCAATCAAAATAAGCACTAAAATAAACATGAATGAACCTAAAATTTGATGGGACATTTGAGTACTTTATTTAAGAGCCATATATTGCCAATGACTTATTGCACACTTTTTTAGTGAAATTGAGAGCTCTTGGGTTATTTTCTGCATTTAGATTTTTGTTCTTTAAGGAACATTACCAACAGCTAATATCTGACCTTTTGCACCATGCTATATCTACTGTTTCTGTTTTAGCTCTCCTGACTTATTTAAGCCTTTCATCAATTTATACATAGTAGCAATGTTTAAATCAGAGCAATACTTGTTCAGTATGTTAATATTCTAAAGATCATCCTATCACTTATTATAGTCAACCTTCAATAAGGCTGAACGCAACAATAGTGTTTCAAAAGAGAATACATGCCATGTTATTAGCTATCAAATATTTTTTGATTTTAACTCAAATGCAATAATTTTACTTTTTATAACAAATCTTGCTCTTTAAAATGGCTGTAATAAATGAAAGACCCTTATGGGCGCTAGACATGATGAGCTCTTAAATTAGAAAAATATGATTTTATTTAACTGAGGCAAGCTGATCAGTAGATGGACATTACTAATGCTCAAAAGAGCTAAAATCACACAGAAATAAAATAAACTAAAGTCAAAATGAGATGGATGGATCCACTCAAACTGATGCAAAATTCAAACAAAACACTAACCAAGTTGGAAGCAGAAACTGCTATCCATCCATGTTGGTGGTTAAATAAGGATCAGGAGGCTCTTCTTCCTCATCTGTTGCGGACATGTAGCATCACAAAGCTGACAGTAATGGTGTGGCACATTATGGAAATTCAGGTTGAAATAACAAATGGGTTCTTGCAACTCAATGTGTGCAATAAAGATGGTTGAGATATAGTCAACAAGTGCTTTTTTGCCTCAAGGCGTACTTTAAGTAGGGTGGCATTGGTTGCATGGTTGTTGCGGGTAATGTGGGTTTTTGGGCCAAACTTTGCAGCCACCACAACTTTTTGAACTGCTGAGAATGCCATCTGATAATGTTGTAGATGGTCTTTTCCCTGTTTTGAAAGCATGATACTAGGTAATATAGGAGGTGGCAGGCCCGTAGCCATTACTGCAACTGAATTTACAATAGTTTTAGGTTGGGTGACATTCAGGGGAGGCAATTGCCTCTTCATCTTGTTGGTGGTTACTTTTGAATGGGGTGGTATCATGGCGAGGCGCATAATGGCGCTTTGGGAATTGAGCTGAAAATCAGTATTGAAGTACGTTCTGAATGGAGAGAGTTCAGGCCATTTGATTTTCATGGATAAGCTTGCCCAATGAACCAACCTCAACCAAATTATCCCATGGATTTTGGTTGAATTTGGTTGGGTTTTTTGCATATGGGTTATCTGTTGCGTTTGGCTGGGAAAATGGTTTAGAACTTACTTTATTCCATTCTGACTCCTGATTGGTGGGTTCAGGAGAAGAGGTTCATTGAGGTAATTTTGGTCTGTTGATTCAGTGGTTGCTGTGGCTACCACTTTGGGGGGAGGGGGGAAGGATAGTGCCCCATTCAAAAAATGTTATTGGATCAGCTATGAGGTCATCAATACATAGAGACAGGTGTGGATGCCATGGCTCGTGAGATAGAGGGCAGCGCCGTTTTTAATGGTTCAGTTAAAAAAAGGTAAGGCAAATGGTGCAACCTCCATCCACTCAAGCCCAAAAAGGATGGTTTGGGGCAGAGGGAATAATGATGTGAGGGGGATTGAGAGGACTTTCTGATGATACTGGATAATATTTCATGAAGGTGCAGGGGCCTGCAAGGCGAGTAGCTCCACTGGGAATTGCGAATTGTACCAAGGATTGGAACCACATTCTGATAATTCAATAAAATTTCTTTAATTAAAACTTCGGGTGGTAGGTGGGTAGGGAAGCCTGTGAACTGAACCACAAGAGTGGTATCAGTGGGCAACCAGGTACAAGTAGTTGGGAGGGTGTTGCCCTGAAACACCAGGGGATGGTAGCTGCTACTGCAGCATCAGCTTCACATGAGAAGCTAAAATCAAAATACCCCTGAAGGAGAATAAGTCAATGAAGCCTTCAGGCTGCATAACAACCTGGGATAATTTTATAATAGCTTTGTTTAAATAGGGGAACAACTTACCATATTTAACCTGAAGGCCAAATTGAATGTTGCTTTGGGGGAGCACAAGGGGGCAGCATGGCACCGCCTAGGTTTGGGCAAGATGTAAAGATAAAGTTCTTAGGCGGGACATAGCATGCTGAAGAATTTGGAGGGCTAGCCAATCCATCCTGAGCACATTTTACCAATGGCTGAAAAGATTAGGAGGTGGCGCACCACTGCCCCACGTGGGGGCAGCAGTCGTCAAACTCATTGACATAGGTAACTTGAATAGGGTGATGACGAGTGGAGCTGTTTTTACTAAATTCCAAACTATAATTTGACCAAAAGTGAGCGAATCAAGATTAAAAAACTATGATATTTGTAAACCATACCAGAGAAATAAATAAAGCAGCTGATAACTTATATAGCTACTTGTATTAACCCTGTTTGATGCCAATGATGATTAAATTTGTGATTTAATTGGTAGATATGAATTTTGGAATTGAGATCATAAGGATCTTATCAACAGTATACAGAAGCTGACTCAGGACACTCAGATAAAAAATGGCCTGCTTTATAAAGACTTGGTACTAAGTGGTTACCTTTCATCCATCCCTCTTCTAGGACTGATATGTATAATTGAAGCTTATCAACTTGATGGTCATGAAAATGGAAAATCCTTTAATGGTTAAAAATGGATTTTTGTGGGAAAATATGCCATAAACTACAATTGATATATTTGGCTCACGTTTAATTTTAACAAAAAAATCTCTAATCACCACATTTCAAACACTAAATTGGCAGTCCTGCTGATACTTTTGCTAAATTGAGTATTGACACAGTTGGCCCTCTTCCTACTGCTATGTATGATCACCACTAAATTGTTTTATCTATATATTATTAAATTTATTGAAACCATTTTGTTTTTCCAGCTATTGCAAAACTCTTGCTTTTTTCTTTATCAACCACTTTCTTACAACAAAATATAGTCCAAAAGTTTAATATATTTAATAATAATAAGAATCTAAAATCTCAGAATAGTTGCAGAACTTTTTAGGTTAATGGTTACTAAACAAACTTTCATTGTACATACCTTCCCGCTACTAGTGGAGCTGTTAAAATGACAAATAGCACTCTTGTGGTATATCTTGGAAAATTGGCCTCTTTAAACCAGTTACTAGAATTTATCTCTACCAAGTGCTATGTTAGAATATAGGACCAATCATCTTTGAGCAATAGCTTTCTCCCCTTGTAGGATCTTTATGGGCGTGATAAAATTTTACTTGGGTGAAAAACCTAATTAAAATTTTCTTTAAACCTGAAACAAAAAGTAATAGTAAGGCAAAGATTAGCTGATGAGTTTCATAATGTTGCAAGAGTTTGCTTCAACTTGTTTTGTTTCTACCAACCTTGGATAGGGACTTCAAGTAGAGTCTTTTGGACTGCATTGCCTGAATATCAATTGGGAGGCCTTGTTTACTTATATTACCATTGACTAGTAAGTCAAGCACATAAATTTGATTCTCTCCTTGGTTGGGTCATATTATACTAATTAGCCATGGATTGAATATTCTAATGCAGCTGTTGACACTGGAACTGTTATCAATAGGGTTTATAGCCATTCCCTCATTGATACGTACCCCTAGCAAGATTAGGAACATTTTTGGAAAGTCTGGTAATATTAAAAATCTAATAACAACTCTCCCAACTTTGGATCTAGTCAATTTCATGACTCAATATCTAACCATAATGATACACCTCTGCCTAAGAGAAACTCGAAATCCCCAAGAGTGCCATAATAAGAGAGATCTTACAGTAATCAAAACATGTCAGGTAAGAGCTGCTCTTACTAGAATGGACATCTTTGGTCTTTCATTAATGGTAAAATTTTTTACTTATCAGTGAAATGTCAATCCCATCAAAAACGTGCTATATCACACTCTCTAATAATTCTGATTTTTAGATAATATTTAGTCATCTTGCAACCTAGGTAAGTTATTTTTCAATCTAATATGATTAAATTTCATTTATTTCTTTAAAAATCTCTTGTATCAAGTAGCTAGTGAATCAAACTTAATGATTTTGATACCTTTTCAGTACCTGTATTTAAAATTTCGGTGCAAAATCCAACAATATTAAAAGTAGAAGTGATACTGCAATAAAAGAAAGTATTGGCCAATATTAAAAAGGCTCCTAGATTGATTTGATTATCTTGCAACTTTTGAATGGATGAAGATTGCTTCATATTTAGACCACACAAAGAAGTATAGATCTTTTGAGCCATCCTATACTAGGTCAATAGGACCTTACTCAATGTTCCATAAGCTATGAAATTGATTGTTTCAGCCCCTACAGTATTGCTCTACAAAAAACCCATGATCTCTATTAGGAAACAGCTCTTAGTTACTTTTTAATATGCTTATTAGTTATAAAATAAATATCTTTTCTTAAAAGGCTACCATGTTCCGTTTATACTACAAAATGCATCAAATAAAAAGGAAAGCTTAATTGATGTATCTTCCTACTAAAGTAATCAATATAAATATACAGGCTTGACTATAGAGTTCTGAACCTAAAGACTATGCTCCTACCCTTCTCTGTAAACTCAGGGGTAAATACCACTATATTCAGTGCGTCACCTGATTATTCCTCAAGTTACAACTCTTGGCCAACACCAAAACCAAGGTATAGGTGCCTAATAACTAAATTTTGAGGCGTTTGGAACTGCCATCTCTTTGCTTGCGAAAGCCTTAGCCTTCCCAAAATCTTTGTCCATCCTATAACTAAAAGAGTCATGTCTATCTACTGATAAACATATAAACTAGCCTATGAGTATAAGTTTGAAGGTCACCAGTTTCATATGTGCAGTCTATCTCTATAGATCAATCACTGTTGATTACAGAATGTGGGGAACAAATTGAAATTGGTCTTATAAATACCCATACCATTGCTCAATTGAGAGTAAATTAAAGATAGAGTATTACCATAGAGCGAAAAAAATGGCAGTATTTTTAATAAAGAAATACATGGGTATATTTTTAATGGCCCTGTAAATTTTGGGATAATTAAAGATGAAAACCATGAAGTTTAACTGATAATGAACCTTCAATATGAGTTTGGCTTTAAAAATCAAAGGCTGAGGAGGCCCAAATGGCTCTAGAACTATAGCAAATCCTAGAAGATGGGAATTAAAGCCTTTAAAAGTCCATTGGACTCTTCTCATCTTTGGATCTGTAAGAAGAATGGTATTTATTGTAAATGAAGGGAACCCTGTAAATGAAACAGAGCATTTGGAAAAAAGAATCCAGGTAACTACCCACAAACAGAATAACACTGCTGTGGTAATATACCTAATCCACATATATAAAACTCTTATTTATGTGTTTTTGAACCATAGTGAGAATGATACGCACTAAGCAAGAGTTACTGCCCTCTGAAAATCATATAAAAATTATTCAAGGTAAGTCAACCTTGTGACAAATATACCACACCAAGAATTTTCTAGCCAATACAGGTTTTGAACTCAAAACCTGCACTAGGTGGAAGCAGTCTTATCTGCAAGGCTAACCACCCTTCATCTGGAAATCATATACAAGGACTAAATGGCATTTTCAAAGTTGAAGTATAGTCCATGAGCTGTTCCCTTATGTTTTCTAAATAAAAATCTTTCAAAATCTTGAACTTTATATTTATAATTTATTAAAGTTATTAGGTACCTGTAGAAGACAAAACTGCTTTGTGCAACTTTGCAAGTTAAAATGTATACTTCAACTACTGGAAAAGAGCGGTTCTTGTTCACCATGGAGTCCAAAGACAGGTTCTTGATAGTAGTTATAATTTGATGATCTAGACCATCAATTTACTCGTCTAGACCAGATTCAGGACTTGTGATGGGATCCAATGTGGGTGGTGAAACGTTTTTGCATTTGTGGTTGTTTTAATTTTTAAAATCCCACTCAATAGTTGACAGCCTTTTCACTAAATTTTTAATTATTTATAAAGTTTAGTGACACCTTATTTGCCAGATCTCCATTTCAGAGATTGGCTTGTCAAGCCTCATCCAAAGTGGCAGCATCTGATTAGTTGGAATGCCATCTTTAAGGCTTTTATAATAAATGACATTTTTAGTAATGTTGGATATAGCAGCATCTGGTTGGCAAGAGTGCCATTTACAAGGTTTTCATCCTCATCAAAATTTATTAATACTAAATTTCAAGCATCTTATTTGCTAAAATACATTCTCTTTTACCACTCAGCGCAACTTTCTGAGCAAAATTATATTGGATTAAAAAGTAAAACTCAATAGCCAGCCATAGTTCTGCTCTGATGTTCTTGGATTCCACGCTGGCTGCCCCAGTGTGAGGCAGCATCAAAACTCCCCCGCTTTTTTCCATCTGACAAAAAATGTGCTCAGACTGGTTTGCCCAGTCATAACAAACCCTAAGATGATTCGTTCCTCCCAAGGATCTCGATACCCACCTCTCTCAAACCCAAAAGGTGCTCTGTTGCCACTGGTACTCCCCCAGAGCAACATGCGTTTTGGCCTTAGGATCAGGTATGGGAAATTTTTCACCTACCATGACTAAGCCATTATCAAGATGGCTCAGGCAGTAATGCATCACGCCACTTTTATAGACTTCCTTCCCTATAAGGGTTATTTTGATCTTGTCTTCTCAAGTAAGCTGATGCTGCCACTGCGGCAACTGTGTCCCTGGTTTCAGGGTACCCCTATACAAACAACTTGGACCTTTATCCCAGCAGACACCACCTTGGTGGTCCAGTTCGTTGGTTTTACCACCACCTTCCCCCTGAGGTGCTCCACCAGATGCTGATGGAAGGTTTGGCAGCCTATGGCTCCAACCCCATCTTGCATTTTGTGGTCCCAAATGGGGACACACACCTTACTGAGCCTTGGGCATATGCCACAATCAGCCTGAATCAAACAAAATTGCCCCATCGATTCCCCCTCACGCTTTTATCCCCTCTGCCACCAACCATCCGTTCTGGGCCTGCTTCAAGGGTGGATGGATGATCTGACCATCCTGTTTCGAGTTGGACCACTTGAAACGCAAGTGTTCATCCTTAGCTGCTTCCAATGGCACTGATTTTTCATATGCCGGCCTCCAATCCACCATCCACCCCACGCCAGCTTCAGTTTGGGGTATGATTCTCCCTCCCCCTCCCCCAAAGCCTGTTTCTGCAGCAGCACCTGCAGCCACCAATCAGCCTCCTCCTTGACCCAGTGCCACAAACGTTACATCCAATCAAGCACAGGATTGGACCCCAGTTTGATCCCATGCATCCTCCAATGAACCAACCAAACCTCAACCATATTCCGGTTCCCCAATTCAATTCAACCAGAACCCATGGGAGTTACTGGCTTAAAATGAAGAATCAGATAATCTCATTGTAAAACCATCTCTGCAAATTGAGTGGTTCTGTAATGCAGAATGGGACGTCAAATCCTCCATTTATATGCACCACAGCCAAATGCCAAATCATTATACAGCGACCACCATCTTGCAGTAGAAGCAGCTGCCACTCCAGATTGTCATCCCCTCTGCAAAGCTGCCGCCAAATCAGTGATGATGCTCACAGGAGGTATTCCACCTCCTGTTATCCCCTCAATCCTCACCCCAAAAATTAAGATTAATATGAATCAATTTGCACAAAAATGTCAATGATGCTATCTATAACGTGGTAAGTATATCATGGAATCCTAAAGCTAAGATTACCTGAACTAATATTGTCATGTTTGTTAAATTACCGGATGCCTGCATTAAAGCCAAAAAAGCTTTAGTGAAATATATCACTGCCATTTTTGTCTCTGGCAATTTCTTGAAATACCAATCATTAGAGATATCAAACCATATGCCGCCAATGCCCTGACGCTCTTGCTATCCGCCTTGACACGTACTCTACTCAGGGATGAGGAAGCTGCTGCCAAAGATGAGCCCCCCAATCCCCCCTCCCTTTCCGCCATGGAGGGATAAGTGGTCTCCGCTTCCCATCTGGTTGGTTGTTTCATTTGGTGTGTTTCATTCAATCCGCTCATTTGGGCGTTTTGTTTGAATTAATTAGCTACGTTATTTTTGTTTTTAGTTTTTAGTTTGGTAATGTCTGTCCCCTGGTCAGCTTACCACGGTTAAATAAAGAATGTTCTAAAATGACATTTTTGAAATCCCCTGCAATCGTACTCATCCCCTTCAGCATTGGTCTTTGCAACAGGGATGATTGGGGCTTATGGAACTCTCTCTTTCTCTTCAGAAACTTAATTGAGAATAAATATTTTTTGAAAAAGCTTTTATGCTCAACCGCCCTTTCACTCACAACAAACCTAACCTATATCAACTCAATTGAAGTTTGCTGCCCCCATGTGGGGCAGAGGTGCTCCACCTCATGCCATTTATTAGCTGCTACTGAATTATACTGGGCTGGCCCAGCTAGCCTCACAACGCTTCTGGTCACTATGTCCCGCCTCGGGCCTCAGCCCACCATTTTGCATGCTCCCAGGAGGTGCTCAGAAGTCCCCTGGTGCTCCCTTAGAGCAACATGCATTTTGGCCTTCAGGTCGAGTACAGGAACCTCTTCCCTTACATGAGCTAGCCATTGTTGAGATGGCCACGGAAGTTTACAGACCCACTAGATTTATAGATTTTCGCCCTTAAAGGAGTACTTTGTCTTGGCTTCACTTGAGAAGCCCACACCATGGCTGCAGCACAGCTGCCTTCAATATATTTTCAATATATCAATTTAAACATATGAACTCACTTACTGGATGAGGCTACATTGGTGGTCCAGTTTGCTGGCTTGCCCTCCCATCTCTCCCCCAAAACGCCTTCGTCACAATCTCAAAGCAAGTTTTGGCTGCCTATGGCGCTGACACCATGTTACAGTTTGCGGTTTCCAATGGAGCTAATCATCTCACTGGGTCTCATACATTTGTGATGATCTGCCCATTCTGTTACAACACCCACCTTGTGATATCCCCATGTCATGATCAGATCTTCCCCTGATCATCCCTTCTTGGAACGCATCAAAGAAGGCCGCGCCATCTGTCCCTTGTTCTTCAAACATGACCACTCATCGAGCAAGTGCCCAGAAGGTTCTGATGAAGTTGCCTCCGCCGCTCATCCCACTGGAACCAAACCCACAACCATTTTATTTTTTGAATGGGGATCTATCTTCCCTCCCACAGCCTCGACTGCTGCAGGCACTGCTCCTGCCAATCCGCCTAACCAGGGCATGTACAACAGAAATAGCGCTGAGCAGGTTGTAAGTCATGCACTGGTGGAATTGCTGTGGTCAACTGTGTGCTGCCAACCAGCATCTGCCACCTAACCACTCAGTCAATGGCCCAGAGTTGGAATTATCTGATCCATTTGATGCCCTTGACTGAATTGACACCTATAAATGTGCTTACATAACTAAACCCAACTCTTCCTGGTCAGACGTCTTTACACAACAAATAGATCATGTCCTTGCCTCCATTTACGCCCTTTTACCAGGTTACCAGTGTACAAAACCATTCAATAAAAGGCCGTCAAAGCAGCTGCTGCCCCCACTAACTCCCTCCTCAGCCAAGCCCTCCATATGTCAATCAATCCACTTTGTTAGGGTATTCCTATCCCTAACTTCCATATAGATTTCCCTGATGCAAAATATGATATTGTAGAACTAGCATTTGTGGCTGGCTGCGCATGCATTGACGCGATTAGATATTTGCTTTATTACTATAAGTACCCTCAAGCTCACCAGCGCATTAAATCATTAACTTGCATTCCTGAACTCATCACCTTAGCTGAACACCAGCTCACTAAGTAAATCAAGGCGATGCACTTTTCTGGCTTCATTGATGAGGAGAACCCTCACCTATTTCTCCTGCAGCCAGAGCTGCTGATGCTCCAACCCCCTTTCTGTCCACCTTTGCCTGCCACCTAATTCCAGCGCTGGACAAAAATCCGCCTGACCCCTTCTTCCCTTCTAGTATGGATGCTTAGGCCAACGCTGCGGCACCATGATAGGCTTTTTTATTTTATCTGATAATCCCTTTACTGAACAACGAAAATAAAGATGCGTGGACGACCCACCTCTTGTGTTGGACACCATTATTACTATAAAAGAATATGGATATGTACTGGTCAGTCAAAGCCTTGGCCATTAAATCACCCTCATATGAGAGCCCCCTCCAGCTCCAGAACTCCTCTACCTTCTGGGGCAGTTGAAGCATTCATTAGCAGTTTGCCAGGTGGACTCTTACACTGGGTAGCCTACACACTTCACCAGGTACCAGCGCTTCCCTCAAGAGACCTTTGTTTCCAGGATTTTCTCTACCTCATAATTAGCCTCTCCTGGGTTGCCCAAGTGAACCGGATTTTTATTCCCATAAAGAGACCTTTAAACTTCTTAACTTGCAAGACGTTCATTACCAGGTGCATGCAATATCCCTGTAAAACTCAAGTTCATAGGCTACTTCATTTACTTGATGGAGGACCTTTATAGCCTAGGGCGATTGGTCCAAATTTCTGCGACTAGCAGGTGCCAAGTAGTTTTTTGCGATAATCATCACCAGGTCTTATTATTTTAGCACTGGGACCTCAGATTGGCAATCATCAGCCTTCTTCTTTTGCATCTGTACTGCTTTCATTAAATATTCTCAATATTCTTTCATATTATCCTTCATTTTAGCCGCCAGACTGTTTTCCGCTTGGTTTGGACTTTTGGGGTGCCAATCCACCATCTTAGTGTGAAAGCTGTAGTATTCCATGAAATGCAACATTCCCGTTAATTAGTGCACTAGATTATTGTAAAAGAATTGGTCTATTTTCAGCCAGTTGGTCCAGCGTTCTTGTTGGGTAAACATGTAACAGCACAGGTACTTCTCAATGACTTTATTAACTTGTTCAGTTTGACCGCCAGACTGTGGGTGTTAGGCCAATGAACTTCACAGTTTGATCTGAAGATTCTCAAGTGGGGTTTTCCATAAGTGATATATGAATTGTGGACCTAAATTTAACACTATCTCATTGGGGAGATTATGGCGGGGGAACACCTCATTCACAAAGATCTCCGCTGGCCTTTGCCATGATTTTAAATTGTACACAGAAATAATTTGGCATAAATAGTCAGTCTGTCCACCACCATGACAGCATCATAACCTTAGTCCTTTGGAAGTTATCATTATGAAGTCCAAATTAGCAAGGACTATAGCAACTCCATGATCTGGAGGGGCTTCAGTTTCCCTTTGGGTTTCTACCTGGCTTGTTTAGAAAGGATGTAGGTTATGCGTTCTGAGATATACCTTCTTACAGAACTAGGTATTTTAGACATGAGTAGATTTAGGACAGGAGCTCTATTATTTTTTCCTTCCCTGATGTCTTGCAAGGGATGGTTGTGTAATTTGATTATTGCTCCTCCTGGAGCTTGCAGCTCGGAAGCCACAGGCCCCTTTGTGAAGGATGATGCACTTTGTCTCTAGTAGTTCTTGTAATGTTTGTTCTCACTCCCCTCCTCTAGCTTCTTCCAGAGTGTGGCCCCATACTCTGTGCACCATAAAGCAAACCAAAGCTTGTCCATCAGATAGTGAGTGACATTTTGATGGTGATGAACATGTATTGAGGCAACATAGTTGCTGTGTTGTAGGCATCCAACTCCTCGTTTTGGAATACCATTCCTGGGTCTCTGCTTAGGAGGTCCATGATGAGGTTGATCTCCCCCAGCCTATACACACTTATGAAATCATAATGCACCAGCTTGAGGTACCACTGGGTCTTGCGCTGGTTCATGCGCTTTGTGATCATGTAAAAATTTGAGGGCGCTGTGGTCTATTCTGGTTGTAAATAGATGCAAGGTGTAAACTAAGTGTCTCTGCCATTCCTTCATGGATGATACAATAACCAGAAGTTCTTTATTGTACATATGATTAATCATCTTGGTGGGCGTCATTTTCTTACTAAGTAGCTTACAGGATGGTTTACCCCATTTCCCCCTCCTGAAGAAAAATTACTCCAATTACAAAGTTTTAGACATAAGTCTTCATTATGAAATGCTGGTCAAAGTCATGGCAGGCAAGGATGAATGCAGCCATGAGGATCTTCTGATGGCTTGTGAAGCTCTCTCCTCCTCATTTCCTCACTGGAAATGCGCTTTCCCTGTTAGACAAGTTGGGAGTGCAGCGTTTTGAGAGGTCTTTAGCAAAATGTCTCAGGGAGTTCAGCTTATTTAAAAACTTCTAACGTCAGTTCTATCTGTAGGGGCCGACCATTCCTTCAATTTCTTCAACTTGTCAGCATATGGACATCTTTTTTGGAAGACTTAGTTCCCCAAGAAAGAAAAGAGCCTTTGTCAAACTCATATTTTGGTGGCTTTAAGTGGAGGTTCGCTTTAGCAAAGGCTTCCAGCACGCTCATCACGTCTTAACTGTGCTCCTCTTTGGTCTTGAGATGATAATATTTTCCATATATGCTACGCAGTATTTTCTGATCAGTTTTCTCAAGGCGTTGTCAATGGTACGGTGGAATACAGCTGAGGCATTCTTGAGACTAAAGGGAACCACCTTGTATTTGAACACCCCCAAGTTGCACTTGAAAGCTGAGTACCGTTGTTGCTTTGGAATCACATGAACTTAATTGAATGCGTCGACCATGTCCAGCTTATTGAAGATCTAACTCCCCAAAATCATCTGGGTATAGAATCTTTCAACAGAATGGGATTTTGGGTCAGACTTGGTTATCACGTTCAACCGCCTATAATCTACACACGGTCAGAGCTCGTCTATTGATTTAGGAACCAAGAGTATGGTAACACCACGGGAGACTTAGAGGGTACAAATATCATACATTCAATCATCTCTTTAACATAAGCTTCCAGGTCCGCCTTTGCCTTTGGGTTCAAGGGGTAGATGAGGCAACCCTTTTCCGATTCTCATTGTTTTTGAACTTGAACATATTGGGTAAAAGACATTGGTGAATAAGAAGGTGCGTTGTACTTATGGAACAAGTAGGCATATGTTTTGAACTCTTCTGGGATCTCAATCACAGATTTTTGCCAAGAGCAGTGTTCACCCCAGTCCTCTCTCCACCAGTGGTGAAGAAATCTAGAGCTACCATAGGCTGATCCTTTAGGTGCAGCATAACTAAGCGCTCCTCCAGTTTAAGTTGAGGTAAGTGCTTGTTCCACCACCACATACCCAGGTTGTGGGGTGAGCATGTTTCTGAAGGCGCTATATGCTTTTTGGAACTTGTGAGGCCCATGCCGTAGCATCACCTAGGGCTTGACTTCCCATCATTCTACTGATTTGTATGTGTCAGCTAGAATAATGATTCCCTTCCATTCCATCTCCAGCCTCTGTCTTCACACTGACCTGACGTCTAGATTAGTTTTCCCCTACCCCCTATGTTTACCAGCGCTCAAATTTTCCCTCACCCTCCATTTATTCCCACAATCTGTAAAAAAATGGAACATAAAGATAAGATGAGACAATTCCTTTATTGGTAGTGGTGACGCATGCGGGGTCAAGTGAAAGTTGTAGGTAGGACCAGAAGTGCTAACCTGTGATGCTTGGTAGATGGTCTCCATTTTTTGCGGAGCCAAAAGGTTATCCTTGTGAGGGCTCCTGCAATGATCTGGAGATAGGCTCAGACTTGGTGCGGTGGCTGCAGAACTTCTCATGTTATGACGCAGGGTAAGACTTCGCCTGAGGTAATGCCAGTTTCCCCTCCACCTGGGCCACGACTGAGACTTCCTCATTGAGTGTGGCTCCTAGGCGAGTAACAGCCACATCAGTAAGGATTTCAGGGTAGAGGTTCTTGCAGAACATCTGCACAATCTGAAAGGAGGTGACTTTGGTCGCCTTATCCAATGGGCTGTAGACTCAGGTATACACCATGTCTATCAAAGTTCCTGCATGAGGATTGGGAGTGTAGCTAAGCTGCATCTCTGGAATTATTGATAATGATTGCTCTTTCAACCAATTGGAGACATTTTTTCAGAGTTGGAGGAAGAGCTGACTGGGTTTTCAACAGTTCAGTGAACCTTTCAGACAGGTTTCTAGGCAAGATGGATACTATTTGAGCAATATGGAGAGACACATGGGGGGTTCCTCCTGAGCAGCAGTTATCTAAACCTGAAGTCCTATCTGATAATAGGTCATATGAAGCTTTCTTAGCTCCCCAGGAGTGAGGACCTGTCAGAATTCTGGTTAGTGCTGCTCAGAACGGAGGTGGAGTTATACATGCTTGAAAGAGGGGAGGATATAGTTAATTTCTCTCATGAGGAATATGAGAGAGAAGATAACCTTAAGAAAAATGGCTGGGTGCTCATACCAAGCAGGAAAGTTTCGTTCTGAAGTCTTATTACCATATCTAGAAACAGAGACATGATGTTAAATGATATTTGTCTAATGTGATGTAAGGAATCCCTGGAAACTCCCACAAAGCAGTTGGGCAAGAGGACCTAAGTAATTGCCCATAAGCACGATAACAATGCTATGGTATTAACCTTAATACATGTGTTTAAAAACGTTTAGTTATGTAATCTTGAACCATATGAGGACGATATGCACTAAGCAAGAGTTATTGTCCTCTGGAAATCATATGCAAGGACTCAATGGCATTGTCAAAGTTGAAGTATAATCCATGAGGTGTTCCCTTATGTTTATCTAAACAAAATTCTTCCCAAATCTTGAAATTTATTTTTGGAATTCATTAAAGTTATTTATATAACTATAGAAGACAAAAAGAGCTTTGTGCAACTTTTGCTAGTTTAAATTTATAATTCAACTAGTTGAAAGAGCAGTTCTTGTTCTCCATGGAGTCCAAAGACAACTTCATGATGGTAGTTATGATCTTAAGCTCTACAACTTAAATTTCTTTGTCTAGACCCATTCCAGAACATGGGACGGGCACCTATGGAGTTGTTAAAACTTTATTTGCATTCATGAATTTGCTTTGATTTGTTCTCAAATCTCATTTTTCTGTTGACAACTTTACCACTAAATTTACATATCTATTAAAAAAGTTTAGCGGCATCTTATTTGCAAGATATCCAATTAAGAAAGGCTTTTCCAGACTCATCTAAAGTTGTTCCATCTGGTTGGTCAGAATGCCAATATATTGGCTTTCTATCACTAACAATCTTTTTATCAGTATTAAATATGGTAGCACCTGTTTTTCCGGAGAGCCAGTTACAAGGATTTCATCCTCATCAACATATTTAGTAATTTAGATTTTGAGGCATATGATTCATCAGAATGCTTATTAAAAATTCCCTTAAATCATAATCATCCCCTTCGGCCCCTGGTCTTTGCAATGGGGAAGATTAAGGATATGTGGCAGTCAGGCAACACCTTAACCGTTACAATCATTTATTGATTTAAATTACTATTATATTAGTGCTATAACCCAAAAGGAAACCTATCCTTAACTAAGTGCATATGATTCTCTTTATCTGGTAGCATGAACTCAGTTTTTCGCCATAGAGCCTTCCAGTGGTTTTAGTAGATGGAGCTTTTTCCAGGCGACTGGAAAAAATTATGATCTGATATTTATGTAGACTATTAAACCCACTCAAATTCTGTATGGGCTGTTTAATTCCCTTGTTACATTACAACGCGTTATGAACTACTTGTTATTATATTTAATGATGTCATTTGTTCTAGCTATCTAGGTGATGTCGTTAGTATCTCCAAAAATTTTAACAAACACTTTATTTTCTGAAAAAAGTACTTAAAGGCTGTTTAAGGACTGCTTATACTAAAACATGTTTAATTTTTATTTTAATATAAGTATATGGAATTTCTGAGCTATGAGGTTACTCAAGATAGAATACTGCGCTTGTCAGTAAGATTAAGCAATCCAAGGTATGTTTGTCTTTTAAGATTTGAAGGACAAATAAGTGATTTTAGTATAATTGTCTAATACTATTAGTATATACCATACTTTTTTAAGATTGCACAGCTATTTAATTTTTTCTTTAAGAAGTTGCCTTTTCAATAAAAAGAAGCCTAACAGCACACTTTTGGCAACCTGCATAATTTTCTGGACCTTGCTCCCATCATGTTTCATCCTAGTTTAATAATGTTAACCTGATTTTTACAAAGGCCAGAAATTTTGTCACCGGATTCACTCTAGCTCAATCCCTTTAAAAATTTAGCCCATCCCATTCCATGATTGACAAAGAACCCATACAAAAATCAAACAGAACTAATTTGTAAATGAGCAGAAGTTCCTATATTTAAAACCTGGCAATTGAACTCTTCTGTATGTATCTGTGATAATATCCCTATTTATAGTAATGAATTTTGCATCACTAAAATAATTTCACCGGAATAAGGATTACAATGGAAGGTTAACTTGATGGGCTCTGAAGCTTCAAAATCACAAATTTTCTTGATGCATTAGGCGAGAGTCACCTATAAAGAAGCTGGCTTGTTACTCACATAACAGTATTACCTTTATTTTTTGAGGAAGATCATTTTTGATCTATTAGGTTGACCTTAACTTTATAAATTAAGAAATATAATTGTTCATGACACTTTTAAGAGGATTCCCGCCTAGATGCAGATTTGATAATGAATTACTTTAAAAAAGTGAGGACATCTTAGTTGCCATGCATATGACCCTCTGCAAGAATAACAACCTAATATAGGCTCATATTACTGTAAGTCATGAAAGGTCCAGATAACATTTAAGTGGCTAAAGGTATTTCTCTTTGTGATAAAATAATTGAGATATTACATACTTTATTTGTTTCTGCTTTTTATATCTTAAGCAAAGAGTAAAAATCGCCTAAAGCTAACTTTCAGATTGTTAGATCAACTGAGGCATTTTCAGTATAAGTAATAATGTGGTGGACCCCTCTCTACTGCATTGTATGGTCAATAGTACATCATTTTAGCCGTGGACCACTTTATCAAGTGGATAAAGCGACTTTGATGTCCTCAGCAATGTCTAAGGTCATTGATTCCTTCCTCAACAAACGTATTCACCTGACATGGCATCAATAAAGTACTTTTATCTGATAACATTTAGAAATTGTCACATAGGTTATAACTAAACTATCTTGCTTATCAAGTATATATCATAATTTTTCCACCCCTCATCATCCAAAAATTAAGGGGAAATAGAATTGAAAAATGGAAATCTAGTATTTATACTCCAAAACAGGGTAAAATGCCTAAGATAGTGAAATGATTATATTACTAACGCCATGTTGG
>JAKSZP010017337.1:0-121912 GCA_022478985.1 Massospora cicadina
CGGAGGAAAGCATGGTTGGCATCAATCATTTTTCCAAAGGTCTCTTCATCTTCATCCATGGTATCGTTGTAGAAGTCTGGGGCCAAGATGCCCTCCTTCATGGGGCATGCGTGTTTCTTGTGCCCCAATGCAGTGCAATGGTTGCAGATGGGCGGTGCACATTCTGGTGTGATGCGGAATGGCTTTGACACTCCCCCATCTGGGAGGTGAAGCACCATGGTGCGTGTGATTTTTGTTAGCTCTGCAGCCAAATTGGGGTCTGGGTTGATCATGGCAATCGCCTTTCCTGTGCACAGGTTTGGCATCAGGTGGAATCACTGTAGTTCTAGTTATTTAATTTCTCTGTAGCTTGAAGGCCTATTTGGAGCTCCTCCTCAATTAATTTGCAGGAGAGGTTTGTGGGGAGAGAGTCGAATGAGATGAACAAAGTATTTACTTTGTTCCACCTGTGTGCATGGTGTGCACAATTTTTTTGCCCTTGGGGAGGGCAATCTCAACACAGACTTTTGCCATGGCGTCTGCATTTTCTTCAGTTTCAAAACCCATATCAATCCAGCCACAGTGAATGGTTTGGGTGGTAACATACACCGCATGGGGAAAAAGAAAGGCCTGTGCCTCACCCACCTTCTCCCACAGAGTTGGGGACTCAAACCCTAAGAAAATTAGGAGCCCATGTTCCACTTTTGATAGGGGTTGTGCATATTGTATTTCCATATATTGGTTTTGTTTTGTGGTGAACTCCACAAACCCAGGAGGTGTTTGGGTTTGTGGCTTTTTGGTGGCATTGGCTCCTGGTCCCCATCCAGGACGTTTTTTGCACTTTGGTGCACCGTTTTGGCCATTTCCAGATATGGCTTTCACCAATTTTAGTTTGGACTTGTTGAATTCGCTCATCTCACCTGTGTGATTATCAAAAATTTCTGTTTGAATCGAATCTTAGTAACTGTTATTATCATTATGGGAAAGAAAATCCGCCCTGCTGAGTTTTAAGATTTAACTTATGAGGATGATGATCCCACCAAAATTCCCCTATGAACATTGACCCCCTTATCTACCTTCAGGGGGCCTAAATAATTTGCATTCTGCTGATAATATAAAATATGAGTTAGCCAAATTATGCCAACAAGAGCATCCAAGGTTTGAAACTGAATTTCCAAGTCTGACAATCATCCAATTTAAAAAAGACTTAACAATCTAATGTGAGGCTCATTATAGAAGCGCCATCACTCAAACATGAAGCTAAGAAGAATACTACTAAACTAAGTAATAAACCAATACCAACAAAAGGTATAATGAGCTAAAACCCAGAAGCAAAGACTAGTACAAAGGCCCCTGAACATCCAGTTTCAGGGATAACCACCACGAGATGGAGCTTGCGGCTAAAAATATTATCATAAATGGATGAAGTGACTTAAGCAGCAGTAAGAATACATCTAGAAGATCTTCAAAATCCACATGTCAAAACCCCAAATCTATTACTTTTCTAATATTCCATTCATTTGAAATTTTTCTCTTTCGTTGCAAACACTTTTGCAACAAATTCAATTCAAGTCTAGGTAAAGTTTGATAATCTCACCAAGAAGATTAGTTGGTGCCCAATGTCGGGGAGCAGTAGGGCTTAAAGTTAAGGGCACAGATGTTGGCACCACATCACCCAAATTTCGTAAATGCCCCAGCAAATCCGGTGGTATTGATAAAATTAATAATAAAAAACTGGCACTTACCATTTCCCCAGAAATTTTGGCTTGGCAAGCGCGCTGCAACCAGTTCATCAATACACCGCACTCCCAACCACTATTGTTGGTGGAACACAGGGCACATTTTCCTGGATATTCAGCAAATGGCGCTCTGTAAGATGTTTTTGTGGAGATGTACACACACATTTCCCAAACGCAGTGTACGTCACACCCCACTCCATGCCACACGGTTGGCTGGATCTTGGCTTTGAAACAAAGGAAGCGGCAGATGAAGCATCAAAGGTGCAAGTAGTAGTAGACCTCCTGGATGGTCAACAGGTAGTCAAAACAAAGCGCACCCACTGGATCAAATTGAACCAAATTTTCGTGACTTTTGACTTTCTACCCACAACAGTCAAGCATACCGTGCTTGAGCACCACCTGAAGGCTGGGCTCGCCATATATGGATAGGAAAATCCTTCAAAATGCAGCGCTTTATGCTGATGCCAAACCTGTGCACAGGTAAAAGGATTGCTGTTATCACCCCATCCGCGGGGATAGAGGAGGATTTGACCTAAATCCCTCATACCGCTTATGTCAAAATTGATGGGCAAGACACCCATCCATTCAGGGTCACCGTGGATAGCGCGCCTCCCATCTGCACATTATGTCGCGCTTTTGGCCACAAGGCCCACACCTGCCCTATCAGGGAGGGCATTACTCATCAAGAAATTGTCTCAGATTCAATGGGCGGTGTAGAAGCCCACTACAAACCAACACTAGGCACCGAAGCAGCCTTCCCATGGAAGTGAAAGGCTGCTACATTCTAGTAAAACCAGTGTCCCCACAAGAGAGGAAGAAGGACAAGCAGGCCCACAAGGCGGCGGCCAAGGAGGCAGCCAAGACCGCATCTGCCATCCCGCCAGCCCAACTCCAGGAGGACATTATGACTTTTGTGGCAGAAGAAGCTCGTGAATCTCTAAACCAATCAGATTAGGACTCCCAAGTCGTTTGGGCCACCCAAGCTGAAATCCCAATGGATGAATTGGTTTCACCCAACCAATGCACCCAAGCATCAATTGAGACTGAGTCGCTCACCAACAATCCTGCCGAACTTCCACCTCTGAGTGATGGTGCACCACAAATGCATACACCGCAAAAAACTCATCCCACAGCAGGGAAAAAAGCGAAGGCAAAAGCCAACGTGAACCTCACTGCTAAAGCTAACCATTTTGACAATTACTCTTTAACATCAAATACTCGCAGTGCCAGGCAGCGCCATGATGAAAAATAGAAGGCTGAAGGGCTCAGGTGCCCTTCCCCTCACACCTAAGGTGTGATGGGGGGGGGTGCCTTTACTCTAGGGACGTTGAACATTGCTGGACTCAAGGCCTCACCGTCCCAGGCTAGGAAACTGAGTTTTTTACAAAATAATTTACCCGTGGACATCCTGGCCATTCAGGAAACCCACTGTCCACGCGGTATGGAGGAATCATGGAAAACCATGCTCCTCCCTTCCTTATCATTTTGGTCTGAGCACTGTGGGGTGCTAGTTTGTGTTAACAGCAATTTTAAATTTATTTCATCAAGTTCATACCTGAATGGCCGCATCCTTGTTGTCACCTTTTTATGGGCTGACAAAGTGCACGCTGTCATTAACATTTACACCCCAACCTGTGCGCAAGAATGTCAGGAATTTTTCTTGGCAGTAAATTCCCTTCCACTACCCACTGACTCATTCGTTGTTGGAGACATGAAGTGCTGGATGAACCCATCCACAGACCGCTGGCCCTCATTGATTACACCCCCACTGAGGAACATTGAACTTCACATTCTCAAGGCCATCCTAGGGTTGTTTGATACCTAGCTGCACCATGCTTCGCTACTCAATAACATGTCATGCCCCCACATATACAACGGCCAGTTAAGGTCCATGACTCGCATTGACCTTATCCTCACACCACTTAAATTTCGCACCCAAATTTCCCACTTCACTATGACAACAATTGATTTCTCTGACCATAAAATGGTATCGATTTCCTTCCACTTATCCACCCTGCAGCCCAGGCGCCAAAATGGTGCAAACTTCGTCCTGCCAAAATTGCATTGCCAAGAGCTTCCTCATGGGTAGAATCTGTGACCTCAGCTCTGGAGTTTATTGCACCGTTATGTGCAGATCCAATTTCCACCTGGTCTACCTTCAAGGCGAGCACAATCCTCCAAGCTCGCCACCTCTCCTCCCGCCAGTCACAGGCTGCCTCATCAATCATTTTGCACACACTAGCAGAGTTGGGCCACCTGGAGTCCAACGTCCCTGTTGCGGGCTACACCCTATCATAGGGTCACAAGTGGGAGGAAGTGGCCGCCTGCCTCAACGCACTGGTGAGACAATATAAGCATCAGGTTTGTGTACAGTATAAAGCTAAACATATTACGGTGGGTGACATGTGCTCTGCTTACTTTTTTCAAGAATTCTTCGCACCACGCCAAAGTTTGGCCTGCACATGGGTGCGAAGGCCAGACCACTCCATAGCGGATATGCTGGCTGAAGTGGCAATCAAAATACATAACTATTACTCTGAACTGTATTAATCTGATCTAATTCCGCCAGCCAAAATGACAAATTTTCTCAAAAGTGCACACATCTGCACCATTTCCTGATTCCCAGAGTTGATGAATTTGATTACTCAGGATGAGCTCTAGTCCGCTGATTGCAGTGCACCGTATAGGAAATGCCCAGGTTAAGAAGGCATCCCTTATGAGTTCTATAAAAAGTATCTCAAAGCTTTATCCTCTTTGCTGCTTGCCTCTCTTAACCAATGCCTTCTGGAAATGCGCCTCCTACCTGGTGGGCAGGAGGCCTTCACTATTACATTATACAAAAAAGGGGATAAGATGGACTTGGCCAACTGGCGCCCCATTTTTCTCACTAACACATACACAAAAATGTTTACTAAAATCATGGCTAACCGTCTAGGGGTTGCTGCCTCTGCTCTCATTTCACCTGAACAATTCAGTTTCATACCCAAAAGGTCGATTTGGGACAACATACACACCGTAGCCAATGTCTGTCAATCCATGGCTTCTGGAGCACTTGTATTTATAGACCAGCAGAAGGCCTATGTTAGGGTCAACTGAGAATACCTCAGAGCCTGCCTCTACAAGTTCCGCCTCCCCCATCGCTTCATCAATTGAGTGATGTTGCTAATGGAGTCTGCCACAATGGCTGTGCGTGGCCCTGGATTTCTTACAGATGTAGTCCGCCTTAAAAGGGGACTGCGCCAAGGGGACCCACTTAGCCCACTCTTGTATAACTTCAGCCTTGACCCACTTCTTCAAAATGTGAATGCCCGCCTTACTGGTGTCCATGTGCAAGGCCAGGCACCAGTCAAGATGTTGGCGTTTGCTGATGATTGTGTGGTTGGGGTGTCTAACAATCATTATGCACGCGCGCTTGGAGATAGTTGTTGTAAAATTGGTGGTACTTGTGAGATACGCCGACGGATTGTGCACAGGGTTTGACCCACTGAGCAACTAGGACCAACAATATGGTGATCGTTGTCCTCAACATGACAGAATAAATTATAAAGATAGATAAATAAATAAATATGGAGCACTCGCTCCTTCCACTCTTCTTTTATTTTATATATAATACAGCGGACTCCCGTTGTTCTACTTACTCTTAAACTATTAACAACTTAACTTATTAATTGTCTCATCCTGCCTTTATGGTAACAACTTCAGATGGTATCACTTTCATGGCTTAGTAATTCACTTCGCCGTATCTCATTGGTTTCACCAATTATTCATTCTTCAATCCACATTCGCCCAATTTGGCCAATTTCCCAGTAACCCAATATTGCTTTGTTTCAAAGCACTTAAATTCCCATTACCAGTTCAAACTCGGCAGATTCCTATTCATTTTGCCATGACAACTGGGGCTATCGTCCAGTCATATCAGAATTGCGACAATACTATCCAGGTTTACTCCAGGGTAAGTAATGCAGCACTCAACACCTCCAAAACCGAAATTGTTCTCCTTGGTTGGTATCAGGCCCGCTGGGCCCCAGCGCCCTGTTTCCTACAGACCTTGTCAGCTCGCACCCAAGTTAGCTTGCCTTGCCCACCCCCACACCGCCCCGCTTGTGCTCCCCTTTGTGCCAAGCCCCACTGTTGTCCCTGTCCGCCATTTGGGGGTGTGGCTGGAGGCAGGAGGGTACGCCTTGTCGGTGATGGAAAACTATATCCTAGACAATATGACAAAACGCATAGCTTCCCTCAGAGCCCATCAGACCTCCCTTACAGGCAGGGTAGTGCTTGTCAACTCTATTCTCCTCTCTAAAGTTTGGTTTGGGGCCCACGCCATCGCCTTTTACCAGTGTTTCTTCAAGTCACTATATGCCCTTCTGCAAGGGTGGCTTTGGTTGGGCCACCCACTGCCAGTGCGCCTGGATGTTATGTTTGGCCCTCGCCATAGTGGTTTTATGGGCCTGCTCAACTTTGAGGCCCAGCTACCAAAATCCTTGGCTCCTGGATCTCTGTCATTACTAACCCTACATTCTCAGCTCAGCACTGGTCCTGCGCGGCTTGGTCCAACTTCTCCCATGCCCTGAGCCTCACAAATCCTTCCCACCCCCACTCTTTGTTAAAGTACCTTGCCTCACATCCATCTGCAGCGGGCCCACATGGGACGTTGCCCCATTTCAAAAGGATCCTCCTCTCCATTGGAGCGCTGGGTGGAGAATTCACATCTGTGGACACACCGCCCAGAGGGGACGTCCCTCTCCTCGGTTCACCCAGAAAGTACAAGGACTACTTATACTGAACGGAGTGATACCCAAGAGGTCCCCTACCATAGCCAGGGTGGACTACCTGGACATGTTGGACAACACCTACCCCCTTGATATTCAGAAATCCATTTGGAAGTATGCCCACCACCCTCTTCTGCAGCTACATTTTCATTCCCATGTGTGGCGCTGCTTGAGATGAGTATACCATACTGCCAAACGCTCTAACGCTTTGCAATTACCCTGTGTTGTGTGTGGCCAGTACGGAACGCTGGTTCACCGCCTGGAGAAGTGTCCTACCTCTAAAGTGATATGGCGCGAAGTCCAACATCTGCTTGGCCAGGATCAAACACATCCTTTCAGCCTGTCTAAGGACATTTTCGCTTTAACCATGGCTTCCCCTCTTCCGCCCTCCCTCCATGTCTTGGTAGTTGCAATTGCTATGTGGACTATCCACACGATTGTCTTGGATGCCATCTCAGGCTCCACCCCCACCCTCCAAGAAGCTGTACGCCGGTTCCAGTCGCACTTAGAAGGACCACTTTCAAGCGGGGATGTTTGGGTACCTCCCACCACGTCGCCGCCAGTTGGTCTCATCCTGGTTCCCAGTTTGTTTCATCGTTTCAGACCCCTTCCTTCATACATGCTTGATAGAGGCACAAGCCCCTGCACACGTGACCCCCTCCTTCTCTTGGCGTTCCCGCTGGCAACAGGAGATAGCTTTGCTTCTATGGGGTGCCCTCCTCTCGCTGAAGTTTCAGTTTTTAGTGTCTTATTGGAAGTGTCCTTCCCTGGTCAGCTTTCCCCAAATAAAATTCAATACTCCATTTATTTTGTATCTTGTATTCCCTTTAAGTATGAAATAATTCACTTTTTATCACAATAAAACCATTTTTCACATAATCTCAAGTTTATCCTTTTATTTGCACTTTTGTCATATTTAGTGTAGTAATCGCCAGTAACCAGTCTGGGATTTACCAAATACTCTGCGTCAAGTAACCAGTCTTACCTGCCCTGTTTGGAATATGACTTGCTATCATAGATATATTTTGGAGCTGAGCTTCCAAGGGAGAAGTTGGATTGTTCTCCATTGAGTCCTGAGGGCCAAAGTATGTCAAAAATTGTCTAAGAGTGTCAAGAAGCTTGCAATGGGAGTGGACAGAATATCAAATTAATCATTGCTATAAGGGATAGCATCAGAGGAGAATTTGCTTAGTGAGAATGCATGTGATATTAGCAAAGGTTGTCCGGTGCCTAATCTGCGTGGAGTAGACCCCCTGAGCAGCAAGTCATAATCACAGGTTAAGCGAGCTGAATTCAGAGCGCTGACTCGCCCCAATATAATTGGCAGCTATTACCAATGAATTAGCCTTCAAGAGCCTTTTAAATAACATTGATTTACTTCATCCATCTAGTCATATTTCACTGCCAACTAGAATATGACCTTTATGGTTGAATCTCTTAAGAACGTGTCCCAACATCTTCACTCAACCCCAGGAAATATCCTTATTATGATAGCAATCTGCTTAGGTAATGGGACCTTTTTACCCATTAACAGCAGGTTGCGTTGCCTATAAAGTTAACCCTCAAGTTGCTATCAAAAAAGTTTTTAACGGCCAGAAACTACCAATAAACCCTTAATCAATCAGCGACAAACTTCAATTAATTCATACAAAATAATTAAAATTTTAATCGTTAATGCAATGATTAAACCTCCTGTAAACATTGATGGGAATCCTCCCAAACATAACATAAATCCAGTGGAATCAAATCTGAATGAATTAACCAACATCCCTATAAAGAATACAACCAACAATACTTACCATATTATAGGATAACTCTCACATCTGCTATGGTAAATCACTACCAGAAGATGAAGATGATTCTAATATAATTGATCAAGTTTGATTATGTGGGCATACTAAAATCCCAACAGCGGGTCAAGATGGCTTTTAATAGTATCCTCAAAAGGCCATCAGCATTCTTATAAATCGCTCCTGCACAATGGAAAATAGTATAATCATAGTTCTGCAGCTTTAATGTCCACCTTGCTAACTGGCCATCTGGGCTCTTCATCAGCTGCAGCCATTGGAGCAAGTAATGGTAATTAATTATGGTGAAATGGGTGCCATCTAGGTAGGAATAGCAATGCTTGATTGCCAATAAAAAAGCCAGGCACTCACGCTCATAATGCTATAGTTTCGTTCAGCCTTTCTTAGGGTCTTTCTAAAGTAAGCCACTTGATGGTCAACTTGAACATCATTGCGCTGAGCTAGGATGCCTTAACTGCAACGTCGCTAGCATCAGTGATAGCAAAAATGACTGGTCAAAATGTGGATGAATTAAAATGGGTTTATTACAATATGTTGAAATCCAGGCATTGTTTGTGCTCACAGGTGCTTTTTGGCCTGGATTTCAACATTGTAGCAGTTGCCAGATTATTAAGACTCTCAACTGCTATTTATAGTATATCAGGATAATTTTCTTTTATAAGTAAATGTAAGTTTTTAATGAGGATGGGTATATTATTATTTTTTTAAAGAAACAAGTGAAACATTTTTAGATAACGCCTCCTATTATTTAGGATACCTGAAGGCTAATAGTGGGAAAAGAGGAAAATTCATGGTGAGCAGAATTTAACTTAATTTAGTTAAATGACAATCTGGACTATCAGAATTCTCAAAAGTCCTTCCACCTTGATAGGGATTAATTTTTAATGTTGGGTCATGTTGGGATTTTTGCCCACCTTTCCAGCCTCCTAGATTACCTGTGGATCACTAGGGAATAATTCCTGATGGTGAGTGAATTGGATATTGGTTGACCCCATTTTCAGGTTAATAATGTTCATGGGATTATAGTTAATTTGCTGTGCTTAGATCCATTGGGATCAATCCATATGAATGCCTAAGATCTCATCAGGCATAGTTGCCAAAAAATGAGGGTATCTAATAATTGATCATTGATTAACTATCAGGTGTACCAAGTGGGATTGGTCAGGTTTCATCACTTACTGATTCGTATTTTAATGAGCAAATTGCGAGGTGAGTGATGCCACTGCAACTATCAAACTGATCAGTTGGTTTGTGACCTGCCATAATTGGTAACAAATCTCATTACCTAAGCAGGTCGCTTGCCAAATATGGTTGGTTCTCTGGGATCAAGTGGTAAATGATTGGTACATGTTTTATAACTCTGTCCATTTTAGGTCTCAAGGATGTCCAACAAAGGAATCCTAAACATATAGAGAAAACCATTTCTGGTGAGACGTCAAAGGGAAGTTTAACAGCAATGGTTGCAATTTCATGGCTGAGGCGCCAATTGAGGGTTGGGCGCCAAATTTTTATTAAAAATTCCCCTGATAATTCACATTAATAAAAAACCTTGAGTTAGAATTCATTATTGGTTTAAGTTCTAATTATTTTTAGAAAGTTATTGCTGTGTGAGATATTTGGGGACTCTTTAGTTGGATAAAGAGTAAGGAACAAGGATCATGAGAAGAGAAGCTGAATTTAGATGAGAATTACTGCAGACTCTGGGACACAAGAGGAAAAGCTGTAAACTTCTGGATCTGCCCATGGATCAAGTTATATGAATAATGTAATGGGCGGGTTTGCGCCAATATGCAATGATTGAATTGAGCAGTAAGAGTTATGTTACTGACCATACTAGGGACAGGGCTGCAGAAGCTTATCCCTGAACCCTACCACCATGCCTCGTCATTGCCACATATTGCCACACCACTGTTCCCACGATGCTGCACTTCAACAGCAGGTTCTGGGACCAGGAAAGGGCCAAAAACGACGTCAACGCCACACCAAGCCCACTGGTTGAGCTCATGATTTTGATTTGATTTACTTAATTATTTTAATATAATAATAATTTCTTTTTTAGCATGCAAGTGTTTCTTTATTTGATTTTCCCATTTTTTGTAGAAGACGCAACTGCCCTTCAGGGCCACAACATCCTCCCCTAGATAGCGCTTTACAAGTAGGAATAAGCTACTCCTAGGCTAAGCTCTCTCAAGCACCGCCCAGCACATCATTTGCAAAGATTATGCATCCCACTGGTTCATCATCCACGCCATGTGTAAGCCAGACATCATTCTGCGGATGCATTTCAGGTTTGAGACATCGAAATTTTTCCTAGCTCTGACTTCCCCAAGTTTGAGGCTCTTTGGATTAGGGCCTCGTTTGGATTAACCGCCACCTGATCTGAAGCAATGTACATAGCAGGTGCCTTCTGATCCGTTACATTACCCTCTGTAAAGAGTAGAACTCCTGGACCTTCTCCGGGCATTGAACACAGCCCTTTTCACCTGCCACATCACCTCCTCCACTGGATAGCCTTTCCACTTCACCAGCAGTTGCTGCTGGCCCCTCACCCATCTCACCTCCAATATCCATTTCACCTCATATTCCAGCACATCCCCTTCCATAGGGTTTAGCAGCCCTGGTCGATCCAGTCCTATTCCCTTGAATGCTTGTATCTGGGAAGCGTGAATCCCTGGATGGGCCCTGAAACCTATTAGCAAACTTAATTCAAAGGCAACCTTATTAATGGCTCAGACAATCTGGTATGGGCCCAAAAACTTTGGTCCCAGCTTACACTCTTAACTGGGACAGCATAGTTAGCCACCACCAATACACAGTCCCCAGGCTCAAATGTTGGATCCAGCACCCTTTGTCGATCTTCCTGTCACTTCTGCTGAGCCACCGCCCACTCCAAATTCCCCCATAACTTCTTCCTGAAATTAACATGGTACGTTCCATCTCATCTGCCCCCTGACACACTCTGACCACGGGTCCTCCATTCAATATGGGATTGAGACCATGATTTGCGAAAAATTTTGACATTCCTGTTGAAGACTGAGAATGATTGTTGTAAGTGAACTGGGCCATCTGAACCCAAAAATCCAGTCATCCTGCCGATCAGACATGTAGCACTGGAGATGATGCTCAAGTATCTGATTCACCCTCTCCATTTGTCCATCAAAATGAGGATGGTATTCCAAGGACTAACCAGGCCTGATATCCAAATTCCCCAGCAAACTTGACCAGAATTTTGAAACAAATTGTGGACCTCAGTCCAAAATGATTTCCTCAGGTAAGCCATGTTAGGAGAACATCTCATCAATAAAAAATCCTCCCCGCGTCCTTTGCTGAAAAAACTCCCAGTGCATGGGAAGAATTCAGCGTATTTGGTTAGTCTATCCACAACCACCATAACTGCATCCTTCTCCTGCACCTTTGGGAGACCTGTTATGAAATTGACTTTAACTGAGCTCCATGGGCCACATGGTATCAGCAGTGGATTTAACTTACCCAACGGCAGTTTCCTTGAGAGCTTCACCCTCACGGATACCAAACACTTCCACACGTACTTCCTGACATCCTTATGCAGGCCCAGCCACAAATACTCCCATTGCGCCAATTCTACCATCCTCTCCACTCCCGGGTGACCCACCAATGGATGATCATGAGAAGTCTGAATTACCTCTCGTTGTAATGGTGGGTTGGGCACCCATATGCGAGAATTGTGGTATAGAACCCCACCCCTCTTCATGAAGGCCTCATGGCACTCATGCAGCTGTTCCTTTGTCATCTCAGCTTTCAGTCACCATCTGAATTCCGATTTCCTTGCTTCCAAAAGACTTCCTCCCCCAGCTCACTTTTTCCTATCCTCAATTATCGTGAATTGGTCCAGTCAAAACATTGTGGCAATATTAAACTCCTCCAATTCATCCTTCTCATACATGAAGCCACCATCTCAACTCAACCATCTGCTAGGACATTTGACAATCCTGGCCTGTACTCCACCTAAAGTCATAACAGACCAGCTCCACATTCCATCTAGCCTGCTGCGGGGTATCTTCCTGGGTTCATGATAGTATTCCAACACTTTGTGAACTGTCCAAATAACAAAAGGATGCTAGGCATAGAGTAGGTGATGCTGCCACTCCCACAAGGCTGCCATCACTACCAGCAGTTTCTTGTCATATATTGGGTAATTTATTTCAGCGAGGAGCATCTTAAGGCTAAAATAACACACGGGATGTTCTAGCCCATCTTCCCCTTCCTGAAACAATACTGACCTATAGCATAATTTGAGGCATCAGTTTCCACCACTAATGGCCTTCTAGGGTTTGGATAGGTCAGTACAGGCGCAGTAAGTAACTTATTCTTAAGTGATTTAAATACCTGCTCCTCTTTCCTTCCCCATATGGATGGGACACCCTGTGTTAGATGCGTGATAGGTAAGGCATCTAGGATAGATATAACTACAAACTGAAGAAGGAAATTCAATGTTCCCAAAAAACTCTGCACCCCTGTCTGATCCATAGGGGCCTTCCATGCCTGCACTGCACGCAGTTTATCTGGACATACTCCCAATCCATTCTAGAAAACCACGTTGCCTAGGAACGCTACCAAACTTCAATTGAATTCACACTTGGTAGGTTTTAATCTTAGTCACATCCAGCCAATTGCCCCCAGAACTTCCCAGACATCTCGGACATGATCCTCTCAGGACCGTGAAAATACGAAGTTATCATCCATATAGGTGGCACAGCAATGACTGATCATTCCACCAAGGACATGGTTGATCATCCACTGAAACACCGCCGGAGCATTCCTAAGCCTGAACGGCATCACGCAATAATGATACACCACAGGTGGCACTTAAACGCTGTGTATTGCTGATGCTCCACTCTCACCAGTACCTGATTAAATGCGTCTGCGAGGTCAAGATTTGTAAACATGGTGCATACAGTAACCATTAAAAGAATATCCTCCAACAAAGGCATCAGATATAGATCAGACTCAGTGACCATGTTCAAATGATGGAAATCCACATATGGGCGTAATTCGCCACTCACTTTTGGTATCAGTAATACAGGAGACACAACTTGAAATGTAGAGGACTCAATTAAACCTTTGTTCAACATCATTTTCACATGGCTCTCTAGCGCATCTCTGGCCTGTTCGTTAAGAGCATATACTGGACACCCCCTGGGAAGCACTGACCCCTCCTTAAACTGGAATGAAAACGCAAAGGATTTTGTAGGGGAAAAAGGCAAGTCTTTAATAAAACCAAATACATCAACAAAGTCGCTATATTTGGATGGTAACTCTACCTCCTACATCCCACCCAAGCTCCTGCGACCACTTGGAACATTGCTCCCCACCTCCATCTTCCACCTCGTCTGAGGCCCAATCTGCAGCGTCGAGGTAATTGTCTTATGTGGCAAATCAACCTGGGTCTGGAAATGATGCCACCATCACATACCCAATCCACAGGATGGGTCATATTTCTGATTGCATAGAAACCATCTTTTAACCAAAATGGGTCCTGCAAAACAACAACCAAAGACTTTAAACGCCATGATGGAGCTCTCCTTGACACCTCAGCAAACACCATCTTAGGTCCCCTCTTCATCTCCAACTTCAAACGTTCTTCTAAGGCGAACTCCACATAGCTTTCCTCGGCCCCTGTATCCACCATGGCCAACACCTTCTCCATTCAACCATGCGAGTACAGCTCCACCAGAATAAAACTGAGGGTAAAAGTGAAGAAGTAGATCAATGTTTAAGGCATTCTCATATTGCAAATTTGCAGGTAAGGTAGGTCTAGGACTATAACTCTTCCTGGGACCCTGACCTCCTGTTCTTCCCAACTCCTCACCATTCCCCTGGCAGAATACCCCATGGGTATTTCCGAAATTCCTGGGTGATCCCTGCCATCCTCCCCAAACTCTGCTAGCCACTGCAGGCAACTGGCCTCTTCTGGGGACATAGAATCTTCCAGCCAGTTTTATGCCAAGGCCAATTTCTTCTCCACCTGCACCACCAACGCAATTTCTTCCACCAACGTACTCTGGACCTTATCAGCTGCCATGGCGGCTAACATATCCGCCTGCAGCCCCTGTATGAACATTTGCGATGATTGCAAATCTGAGACTCATGCTGCTTTCTCCAATGGTCAGAAAATCTGCCCGTATTCTTCAAACAATCCTCACCCTGACAGACCATCAGCAAAGCCAACCACACTTCAGCCTGCGCCTCGTCTGGACAGGCAGCCCGGTTGATCCAATTGACACACTCATCCATGGATCCTGGGAGGCGACCTTTCTCCTCAATCAACTCTTGCACCCACCTGGCCAAATCTGAGGGTAGTGCTTCCACAATTTGTGCAATCTGCAGTGAGAAAGGGGTCTCACCTCCATTTGCTTGAGCCAACCATGCCTGAAAATAAATCTGCAACACCAATTGGTGGATCTTCTTCAAAGCTTCCATGGGCAAAGCAGCCCAACCTTTTGGAGATGTAGAACCTCCCTGGCACTCTTCCATCTTTATGGGACTCGCGCCACACACTCAAATACCTTTCTTATTTCAAAAGTTAGTGAGAAACTCACCATCACCACCGTCAACACATGGTAATACCATTCCTCCCCTCATGGTGCCACCACCTCTTCTTGGGGCCCCCACAAAACCGACAAAAAAGTATTTAAGTTGCATCTAATGTAACGGGCGGGTTTGCGCCAATATGCAATGAATGAATTGCGCAGTAAGAGCCATTTTACTGACTATACTAAGGGCAGGCCTGCAGAAGCCCATCCCCAAACCTGACCGCCATGCCTCATTATTGCCACATATTCCCGCACCACTGTTCCCATGATGCTGCACATCAACAACAGGGTCTGGGACCAGGAAAGGGCCAAGAACAACGCCAATGCCACACCAGGATCTCTGGTTGAGCTCATGATTTTGATTCGATTTCCTTAATTATTTTAATATAATAAAAATTTCTTTTTTAGCATTCAAGTGTTTCTTTATTTGATTTTCTCATTTTTTGTAGAAGACGTAACTGCCATTCAGGGCCGTGACATTCTCCCCTAAATAGCGCTTTGCAAGTATGTAATAAGATCCTCCTGGCTAAGCTCTCTTAAGCATTGTCCAGCACATCATTTGCGAAGATTCTGCATCCACTGGATAGTCATCCAAGCCATGCATAAGCCCAACATCATTCCGCGGATGCATTTCAGATTCAATATGTTGAATTTTCCCAGCTTCAACTTCCCCAAGTTTGAGGCTCTTTGGATTAGGGCTATGTTTGGAGTGAACATCACCCAATCTGAAGCAATGTACGGATCAGGTGCCTCCTGATCCATTACAGATAAGGGAAGAAGTACTTATAGTTGACATCATGAGTATTCCATGGAGAAGTACAGGTCTAGCGCTGTACCAGAATAGGTCATTTCAACTATGGATAATAGTCTTCATACTATTATCAATCAACTTTCAATTGCTATTAGATAACGCGAATTGTACACATACCAAACCTATGAAGTTAACAGCTGGGATTTTTCAATTAGTGAAGAACCCAGTATTGTAACAATGTGTACTCATCAGAAGAGTAGCCAATTACCAGTCCTTAACAATTAAGAACAACTTCCAATTTTTAACATTTGGTGCTCACTACAGGGTTAGATAAGTAGGATAAAACAGTATAAGTGTCATACAAGGACGAGTACAGAACTCTTGATGGAGTTGGCAACTGTCAACATGAACGCAGTTGAATTCTGCCAATCATAGAGAATTTGCTGCTTTGGAGGAGAGGGTTACCAAGATTAAGGAAGGAGTCAAAGATGTCTCCAATTTTTGCAATGAGTTTCTAGGGAAAGTAACGTCATTAAAGAAGAAAGAAGGAGATCTAGTTCAAGTAGTTTTATTCTCAAAACTGAATGCAAAGCAGATTGTATTCTATTGTGTTCATTCAGTGCAGACATAGAGTATCTAATGAAGCAAGCTGAATATTTGAAGACTCATAGATGTGAACATGAGCCCTATTTAGCAACCAATGCCAAAGAAAGGACCTCAAGAACTCCAGTTGGGAAGTTGACTATTTAAGGTATATGTTGACTGCATTCACAGCCATTTCAGAGATGACTCCCAAAACACTCCTCAAGTCAATTTGAGTAGCCAAATAAAGAGTCGTGAATAGAGAAACGTTGTAGGAATTTAGAGCTGTGCTGAGATTACCAACATTCCATTGGGATAATGCCACTGCATTCTTCTGATTGTTCAACATGAAAATGTTTGGGTATGACCATCTAGTACTAAAAAAAAAAATGTTTGGGTATGGCGATTGTCAAAAAGCTTTGATGGTGATGAACTGTTTGGACGCCGACTGTCAGAATTTGGTGTTACCCCATCTAGAGGGAGACAGCTGGTCATACTCAGAGGCCAAGGCGGCCATTTTGAAAGAATTTGGAAGTCTTATACGTATGTCAAAGTGCAAACAGGAATTAATAGGAATTTAATTTAAGAATGACGAGTCCTTAGCAATTTTTGCCAATAAATTCTACCAAGAATTGCAGATTCTGGTTGGGGTGAAAAAGATGGACGATTTTAACGCATGGATCACGTTGCAAGCGGCCCTTTGGCCTCTTACAAGTTACATCAAATGATGTCTTCCATGTTCACAACCGAGATTACCACCTCACAGGTTGGTGGATGATTTGAAGATATTAGGAGCTACATTCAAGGCCTCTATTAGAAGCTTCAAGCCGAGTCCAGTGAAAATTAAATTATATGAAGGGACTAAGAGAATTAAGGAGTTTAATAATCAAACTGTTCTGTGAAATAAACCTAAGAAGCCCAAGCGGACAAATATAAAGACAAATGCTGTTTTCAGTGCGGAGGAAAGGGAAACTTCGCTGTTCAATGCAAGAAGCCAAAGGAACAGATTAACGTGGTCCAGGTGAAAGAGGCCAAACCCGCACAGGAATTGGGAAAACGTCCCATGGTCTAGATGGGGAACAGTCTAGAGCTTCAGATAAACTTGTTCCCCCCAATATCTTGCATGAAGAAATTGACTTAAAAAATCTGTTCATCAATGATGACGTGCAGGACTAACTTTATCAAGTGGTGAATTTGGATGTCAACGCAGTAACCAGATGTGGAGCAAAGGGGATTAACCCTAAAATGATCAAGGAAGTTGCTCAGATATATGCATGACAACTAGTGGACAAGATTCGAGCCATAAAAATCTGGAAGAATTGACCAAGGTCAAATTAGATGAGGTAAACCTATCTATCCCCCTTAGCATGATTAAGGAATTGTTTCCTGATCTATTGGTGCTAATTATTAACACCCTCTATTTGGCAAATAACGCCACCTTAAACTCAGTATTTACAATTTTACAATACTCCAAGTGCTTGTATATTGATATACTGGTTAATAAAGTATGGGTGTGGGTGAAAGTTAGCAATATAGCATCCATCAATATTGTTTCGACCAAGCTGGTGAAGAGGATGGGAATTTCGCCTGATTTAAAGCATAAGAAAAAATATGGGACTTCCAGGACAAGTAAAACCATCTCCTGTGGAGCAATTTAGCGCTTTTACCACTCTGATTTTGATCTTTAGTGGTATCTGCCCCAGCAATAGTTTTGGGCAACCAAAACTACGATATTCTGATCAGGACTTAGTTTTTATGAAAGTACAGAGTTAAATGTAGCTTCAAAGATAATACATTGACCATATTGGGTCAGACGTTAGCATTAGTTTATCAGAGAGAAGGGAAAACTCCACTGACCAGGAGAAACAATGTCATTCTGATCTACATTGATAGCATTGTCCCAATTCGTTACCAATTAGTTGGGCAAAAACAAAGAGACATGCCAATGGAAATCCTGGAAAAATGGGGAATTCCATTGTGAGTCAAGAATTTGAGGACCAAACCACTAGGATTGCAGATCATAGTCAACATAAGATTATCATTGGAGATACCTGAGCTGTTGTATAGAGAAGTTTGTAAACCCTTGAAGAAGTCCAGAGTAGAGCCTTGGGTATTCTCCTGGAATAGTTATGCTGGCCATGGAGAAATTGAGTTCAACTGGCTAATTTGTGCGAAAAACAGATGAAGATTGAGAATAATCAGATCATTGCGTTTGTTCATCTAATCCTGATGTCAGAATTGAGGAAATTCCATGATTTTGGAACCCTCAATGAGATGGGATTACTGGCAGGGGTGGCTGAGAACATCAATCTATTGGTCAATTGAGTGCAACTCGCTGATCTGATGGAAAGACAGCAGGAGGAGGTGCTCAAACTATTTGAGAAATATTGGGAAGTGTTTGCTCAGGATGACCATGATTTGGGATGTGCAAGAGATGTAATCCATAAGATCAATACTAGGGAAAATCTACTGATAAGGATGAGACTGATCCAAAGATTGAAAGCCGCTGAATTGGTAGTGGAGGATGAGATCAGCAAACTAGTGAAGCATGGGCTTCTAGTTCCATCATAAAGTCCCTGTGTGAGCCCTATCCTGATTGTGAAGAAGAAGGATGGCTCTAATTGGGTGGTGATCAATTATCTGAAGGTGAATAAGATAACAAAGGAGAATTTGCATCCACTACCATGAATTGACAGTAAATCAGATTGATAGGGAGAAGCGAAGTAATTCTCTGCAATGGCTCTGATATCAGGATATTGGCAAATAGATTTGACAATGGAAGACCAGGAGAAATACCTGATCATCACCGCGCAGGGGCTGTATCAACTGGCTAGGATGCCCAGAGGTCTTTGTAATGCGCCTGCGACGTTCCTTAGGGCCATGGACGCTGTATTAGGTGACTTGAAGTTATCACGCGTCCTGGTGTACTTGGACGATATAAATTTGTTCAGTAGGACCTTTACTGACCATTTGCACACTTGGAAGAAGTCTTCAAGAGATTGTTCGCAGCTACCCTGAAGATTAAGCCAAGGAAGTTCCACTTCTATAAGTCAGAGTTGGAATATCTGGGTTCATTATCAACTCTAGTGGACTTCAGCCACAAGCCCAGAAGATTGAGGCTATAGAGAGGATGGCCATCCTGAGAAGTGTCTGAGATGTCCAAGTGTTCCTTGGAATAGTCAGATACTACTGAAGATTTACATGGTATTTTGCAAGAATTGACAAGCCCCTTTTTCATTTGCTAAAGGATCCAAAGAAAGGATTTTTTTGGAATGAAGATGCCTAGCTTTCTTCTAATGAGTTACGCCAGTATCTGATAGATTCTCTGATATTGAAATATTCGAATTTTGATTGAGATTATATTATGTAGGCTGATGCTTTCTTAATGGCGATTGGTGCCATCTTGAGCCAAGTAGATGATCTTGGGAACAATTATCCGGTCACTTATGTGAGCTAGATGCTATCAGCAGCTGAATGTAATTACACCATTACTATGTGAGGATGCTTTTTGGTAATTTACGCGTGTAAAAAGTTTTAGGTGTATATTCAAAGAACGTACTTTTTAGTACTGACGGACTACTCCTCGCTGCATTGGCTGCTAAATTTAAGAGAACTGGAAGGACAACTGGCCTGATGGGCATGGAATCTACAGGCTTATGATTATGAGGTTGTTCACCGAGAAGGAGCTTCTCATCAGAATGCAGATGGCTTATTGAGGTTACCAATGGTCCAAGTGGTATACCAGCAAGTGGATGAGCTATTATAGAGATTGGTCAAAGGAGAAATTGGGAACAGGACCAAGAAATTTTAAGGTGCACTTCAGAAAGAGATGGAAAGCACTGAGACCAGGTCTGGAAAAGCTTTTAAGGCAATTGAAGGAAAATGATCACTATTCTATGACCATCGGAATGAGCAGCAATTGTTCAAGATGTGCATATGGTTGTCAGGCATGGAGGCTTGAGGAAGATGACTGACACATTTGCTAGTACTATTACTGGGAGTCTATCAACTACAATGTAGTGGATCATCCGGCTTGCTGTGTGGAGTGCTAGATGCACTAGCCTCACAAGAACATGACCAGAGATCAACTGGTCTGCCCTGAATTTGCCTGGCATAAAGTGTCCTTCAACTTGATGGGATCATTCACCATGAGTACAGGGTGAGTCAAATGATTATAGTTGCAATTGACCATCTGACTTGATGGGAAAAGATGAAGGCTCTGGGAAAGTGGACGCTACAAGCACTGCAAGGTTTTTCCTGGATCAAGTCATATACCGCCATGGATGACTAGAAGTCTTGTTAAATGACAACTGAACAAATTTCACTTCCCACGTGATCATAAGATTGAACGAAATAATGGGGATCCAAGGAGTTGTGTCAGTACCTTACCAGATGGCAATGAATGGACTGGTAGAATGGGTCAATGGAACACTGGCCATGATGCTGAGGAAGCTGGTTGCAGGGAGAACTTCTGCATGGGGAACATGCCTCAGTTTGGTGATGTTCATTTATAATATAAGTCACCATATAGCAATAGGGAATCGCGTCTGAATTACTGTATGGAAGGAATGCCATGTTACCGCCAATTCTATATTTGGTAGTTGAACTAACATTTGGGGATGAGTGGCAAGCAGTACCTGATATGATTATTAGATATCCTGATCAAAATGCAATTGCAAGCATTCGATATGAGCTTGAAGAAGAGAATTATGGCAAAAATGTTGGATGAAAGAACCAACTGGCATTATCAGAATACTAAATAGGCGAAAAATTGCCTATTGTGAGACTCATGGTTTTGAGAAGAAACAAGATATATGCGTTGTGGTCAGGTTTTTAAAGGTTATTGCCAGGATGGCGATGGACACCTATTCCATCAGGAATCTCTTGGATAGAAGGATTGTGAATTGAGTCAATGCTATTTATTTAATGCAGTGGATGAGAAAAAAATAAAAAGAGTGTTCCAGAAAAATTTCTGAACCATTGAGATGATTATGTCCTGATAGTTTTTTGGTTAAGTTCTAAAAAAGGACCGCTGAACCAAAATAGATGGTTAAGTCTTAAAAAATAAGACCTCTGAACCATGGAAAACTGGTAGGTCAAAAAGTACTTAGAACCAGTTTGGGGAAATAAATAAAAAAGATGGACCGCTGAACCAAGTGAAGGTCATGTCCTATATAAAAAAAAAAAAAAATAAAAGATTGATAAAAATATAATGGGAAAAACAAAAAAGTGCACATATAAATAAATTTATATTTTATTGGTTATCCTTGTGGGATCCGCCAATGGATGCAAAAATAATTTATTAAAGTGAGATATTTACTTTTTAATAAAAGTATAAAATAACACTTATTAAAGTTTTTTATGTTTTTTATTATTCAGGCAGGGCAAAACCAAGAAAGGTCCCTTTCTCAATACTAGCTTTTCCTATTTAAACTAGTTCAAATTTCAAGACCAGGGGTATTTGAGGCAAAAGAATGCAAAGCTCAGTTATCTAAATTAGTAAATATAGGCTTTTGGCCTATCAGATTGAAGATAAAATTTTTTTGGAGACAAAACCAACCCGTGCAGTAATGATTTGATGTATTGTATCCAATCACCAATGAGTAAAATCTTTTCACCTTGGCGGTGGTCAGACTCAGATGGTAATGATTGGGTAATTCGGTGGTGGTTAGACTCAGATGGTAATGATTGGTTAACTTGCACCCAATCATCAATGGGTAAGATCTTCTTGCCTTTCAGAGGTTCAGATTTGTGCGATATTATACTCCTCAAATTTGACCGAGGAGTTGGAGTAATACTATTATTAATTATTACCTTTTTAAGCCAATTTTTGTGATAAATCATATTTTTCCAGTTGTTAGGATTCCACCGAGAATCCACTAAGGTCTTTTTGTTGTGGGTACTCATATCGTTGATATCCACAATATTATTAGAAGATTGGGCAAGTGATAGGCCAATCATAGTAGCAGATTCAGGAGCACTAAGACCTCCAACATTCTTTTTCTTACATCAAAAAGGAGAATGTCTGACAATCCTTGGCTCAGGGATGATTATGACTATGTTGCCTCTTAGGGGAGGGAAGATATATAGTAGCAGGAGTGAATAAACCATCAAAATCTATGTGAGATTGGATGCTAGCAAGGGCTAAACTTACTCAAAGCCAAGTTTGTTGGGTGGAGGCTGATCCCTGTGAGAACATGACAAGTGGAAATGAGATGGAGATATTAGTACTTTACAAATGCAATACCCTTGATTGGAAAGGAAAGCAACAGAACAAGAAAAGGCAGTTGGCAAATAACCCCGATTAATCCTGATATGGCACCAAGCTAGAAGATTGGTCTTGATCACTTGCTGATGGGCTTCATCAAGAACATTGGACATATGAGCTGGCATTATGCAAGGGATACTAGGTGTAGGTTGCCAAATCATGCCCCCAATCAAAGCCATCAGGGGAATGTACCAATGTGATGCTCCAGAAACAAGATAGTCATGCAAGGAGTGTACGGCATCCTGCAGACAACGACTACAAGCTTCTTGGATGCAAAAGCAAAATGTACAATGAATTCTGGGAGAGGCTGGAATCTTTGTGGCTCCACTTCAAATGACTTGGCTGGCAAAACGAGGGCATAGGCTGCAATGTCTTGATCTAGGATGTTTGTAAGGTTGGAGGGGTTCTGAGTTATGGACAGAGCCTCAGTCACTCAGGTCCTCAATTCTGCGTAAGGGTGTTCAAAATGTGCACAATTTCCAATGGTTAATTGGTTGACAGAACAGCTTGTATATATAGTTTAATTTGGAAAAGGAACTCCAGAAGCAAGTCATATCTGGCGAGGAAAGATCAATCAATAACGGAAGGCATTGCTTCAGGGGGTTTGAAAATGATAGTAGAAGTACTTGCAAAAGGAGCCAAATCCAGGAGAGTGTCAAAATCTAATTAGGGAAACAATAGAGGGAGGATTGGCCACGAGTCATTTGAGACAATTACTGATCTGGTATTTTTGGGGTTGTATACTGTTTCTGGTAGTTCCACGGAAGGACTGGCTATGGGTGCTTGACTGGGAGTATGAGTCCTAGGGGGACCATGTAAAAGATTTTGTCATGCAGATCGACTCATCATTTAAAAGAGCCAATAATCTTTATCAGACAGGCTGTCAAGAAGTTGCTGGTACCAAGATTCCAGATTAAACATATGAGCTGGACAAGAGGAGGGATTTCAGACTTTTTATATTAGTTGACATAATTCACTTTGGTATCAATTAAGCTCTAATTTCGGAGTAATTAATCTCAAAAATTAATGAGATAAGCTCTTCAGAAAATGATTAAGAATGATATGAGAAAGGAGTTATTATGAAAATAACAAGAGGAAATAAAATTTAACATTCTTAATTGTGCCATGAGACAAACATTGTTGGCAGTGGCCTCCTTTCAAGGATGAGGAGGAAATTCAGGAAGTCAATGACGCTGGACCAAGATCCTGAATATGACAACAAGTCATATGCCCTGACCAGGGGGAAAACTGGCTTTCCAGGACTAGTATTGTCATAAGTAAATTGATCAGCCCATCACAACTGTGGGTCATGGGGAGTGCGCTCTGAGAAAGCAGTAGTGAGGAGGAAAAGATAGAGATCTGCGTGCCATAGGTTGTCCTGAGCAGTGTTGAGTACATATTGACTGTGCTCTGCTAAGAGAAACTAAGAAATATTTGCCCTGGTCTGAGGCAGTAATCTCCTGTCCCAAACCTATTCTCACTGGAAATCTAGGCAAGAGGGGGATGTGTTGGGATTTTCCCCACCATTCCAGCCTCCTAGATTACCTGTGTATCGCTAGGGGATAATTCATGATGGTGAGTGAATTGGATATTGGTTGATCCATTTTCTGTTTAATATTGTTCAGGAATTATTGGTTATTTGCCAGGCTTTAATCCCGCAAGGATCAATCTGGGTGAATGCTTAAGACCACGTCGGGCAGAGTTGATGACAAAATGGGGGCATCTAATAATTGATAATTGATTAACTATCAGGTGTACTAGTTGGGATTGGTCAGGTTTCATCATTGACCAATTGGAATTTAATGAGCAAGTTGTGAGGCGAGTGATGCCACCTGCAACTAGCAAATTGATCAGTTAGTTTTCAACCTTCCTTAATGAGTAACAGGTCCTATTACTCGAGCATGTCGCTTGACAAATATGGTTGGTTTGCTGGTTTTGAGTGGGAAACTTTAGGTACACGTTTTCTGACTCTGTCCATTTTAGGTCTCAAGGATGTCTGTCAGGAAGTTGATATGACTGGACAATATGCTACCCATACCGATGGATCAGAGGGGGAATTGAGACAAGTCTCAAGATTTACAGAAAAAGGGTATATGAATTATAATTAATCAAAACGACAGCATTCGGTGAATTGAGAGGATTTATGCTGAGATTTGATATGAATGAGAGTTTCTAGAAAAGGAAAGACGAATTGAAGACTACCAAGCCAAGGATGCATCTGGCTTGGGGAACCAAGATATAAAGAGTCACACGGAGGATTGAAAAGGGGATCTTTTTGTGTGGTTGAGTAATTGCAGATAAGTCTGCAATTTATATTAATAAAGGTCAAAATAAGGGGTGATAGCTCCATATATAAGTTTATCAAGTTTTATTAGTAAAGTTGGTGATCTTCATATCATCCGATTTGGTTGCTCAGTGGCTAATACCCTGTGTAAACTGACTCAGCGGAATTAAGCCTATACGCCATAAATTAACAATGTCCAACAAAGATATACTAAACAGATAGAGAAGACCAATGCTGGTGACTTCAAAGGGAAGTTCAACGGCAACAGCTGCCATTTTATGGCTGAAGCGCCAACTGAGGGTTGGTCGCTAAATTTTCATTAAAAATTCCCCTGATAAATCACATTAATAAAAAACATTGAGTAAAAATTATTTTTTGTTTAAGTTCTATTCATTTTCAGAAATTTATTGCTGTGTGAGATATTTGGGGACTCTTTAGTTGGATAAAGAGTAAGGATCATGGATCCTTAGAAGAGAAGCTGAACTTAGATGGGAATTGCTGCATACTCTATGTCATAAGAGGAAAAGCTGTAAACTTCTGGATCCGAGCGTAGATAGAGTTAGCAGATAAGGGAAGAAGTTCTATAGTCAACTTCAAAGTATTTTTGGAGAATTACAGGTTTATCGTTGGACCAGAACGGGTTTTAAATTCAACTATGGATAATAGTCTTAATACTATAATCAACCATCTATTAATTTTTACAGACAACGCGAATAATGCACATATCAAACCTGTGCAGTTAACAGTTAGGAGCTTTCAATCGTTGAAGAACCCATGATCATAATAATTGGTACTCACAAGAAGAGTAGCCAACTACCAGTCCTTTAAAATTAAGGAACAACTCCCAATTTTTAACAGGTTGTCAACAAGGATGACATATCCATGTAGTACCACTTAAATATAATTCTTTCCTTCACCCATCTTAATAATATTTTTCTCCAGGATGATTTCTAGGGTTCTTAATGATTATTTTGCTATTAAGATATTTGCACTTCCCAGAACCCCCTTCAGCTCTATAAAAATGGGGTGATTTTGACTTGGCGTTAGTACCAAATTTGAGTTAGTGCTTGTAACGGTCAGAAAACCCCAGTTTTTCAATTGCTTTCTTTCCTTTAGTTTGACGCCAATCTTTGATGTCAAAGAATGCCCAATCCAAGGTTAGACTCTCAAGGTAAGTTTAGTGCCTCCTGCAACTAACCCATTAAACCTCTGATATAGGAAAGCTTGGAGTGAGGAAAAAGACAAAATGGTTTAAGTGAGGTAGCAAGCCGCTAAATTGCTTATTTATCTATTATCTAATAAAAATTTACTAAAAAGAAGATCCTAATAATTTGGCACCATGAGCACACCAAGTAAAAGATAGGCTAGTCATGGAGAGAATGAGCCCCAAAATCCCAAGTTTTTGTTCACATGACAGGAACTTGATGTTTCACATCCCACCATAAGATAAGGTAAGGGTGGCCTTTGAACCACAGGAGTAGCCCAGCTTAGGGCAGAAACTCCAGAAGAAGAGAAAATTTTAAACGATTTTTGGAATTGTATGGGTTTGACCTTTAAAGTTGCCCTTCCCAGGAGCCTCTCCTGCACCATTCTTTAAGCTCTTTCAAGCCTAAAGGATGGCTTGGTGAGGCACAACCCAGCGCTCAAACCCAACCATCACCCAAAAAACTTTTAAATAATTTGAATTGAAATTTTGAAAATCCAAATCTGAGTCAAAATGCAACAAATTGGATTAATCCCATTCGTTAAAGTGCTTGGGTGGACTAGCCAGTCAATTGAGCTATTCCACCTGGGGGCATACTGACTTGATTAGATGACTCACTGCTATTTGGCCGAGAGTTAGGAGTAAAACTATTACGCTGCTTTACATGACTTCACTGAGAGTCAAATGGGGTATTTTTAGAAAAAAGTAACCTATTTGCCACCAGATAAATTCTTCTCACTTATCAGAGAATTTAATTCTCTGACATTACTCCCTTTAAGTATGTCGGGGAGAGAATAGGGGTGAAGAAAACATCCATGAACTTAATTGATAGTAATTCCAGAATAAAGAGATTTGATGGAATATTATTCACCCCACTTATAGGTGATAACAAAAGGACCTTCCCAAATGTACTGTTGGATTTTAGGTAGGTATAGGTTCTTTGGTGCGTTAAAGGCTAAACTTAACAAACCAGGGATTAAAACCACTTAAATAAAGATAAAGGGACAATAATAGCTAAAAAGTTGTAAGTTTTATCATTTATTATGTGCTGCAGGGATAATAAAAAAGAACCCTCATACAATGTTACGGCTTAGTATTTAAACTCACTTTGGACTTGAAGGGCTTACGCATTTAATTATTAGTTTCAAGCCAAATAAGTAAATATGGTCATTTGACCTTTTGAAGCCCTCCTATCTCACCTTGCTTTATTAGAAAGGCCAATGGAGAGTCGAGAGTGGGTAGGTCAAGCCTGTGAGGTAATGCTTTAATGAATTTTAGCCAATCACCATGCTAGAAAATATACGCACTTTCAGAACCCTTCCAACCCTATAAAAGGGCCTGGTCTCCGCGGTGTGGCTTGAATGAGATTAGTGGTAAGGCGGGGAGGGACCTCGGAAGAGCTCCCTTGATTCTGCCAAGGACTCAGAGTATTCCAGCTACCTAAACTTGAACCATTTGGACAAGTTCTACTAATATTTATTAGATTATTTCCATGATTTGAAGAATTCCACTGCAAATTGGCCGAGGCCTTTTGGCCAATTTTACATGAATCCTCATTCAAACACTCTTCTCACAATATCAGACTTGAAACTGTCTGATATGGACTAAGATTCTCACTTCTGGGTGTCTTGCAGTCATGGTAATATAGCACAATGTCAGGTATTTGGAAGGTGGTTAAAGGTGGTCTAAGCTCATTAGCATCCTGCCCTCTTAAGTGACTGTTCTAGATAGGTTAGACATGGCTTCAGATTGTAATAAAATTATCTGTTGGGCTAACATCCTCATGGCTTTGTATGTGTTGGACAATCTCCTTCTCTACTTAAGAAAAAGAATGTTGGAGGTACAAGTGCCCCCAAATCTGCTACCATGATTGGCCCATCACCTGCCCGATCTTCAAATAATATTGTAGTTATCAAAAATATGAGTACCCATGGTGAAAAGACCTTGGCAAATTCTTGGTGGAATCCTAACTATTGGAAAAATATGGTTTATAACCAAAATTGGCTTAAAAAGGTAATAACTAATAATAGGATTACTCCAAATTCTCAGTCAAATTTGGGGTGTTTGTTACCACATGGGTTTGATCACCTTCAAGGTGAGAAGATATTACTCGATGATGATAGGGTGCAAATTAACCAATCATTACCACATGAGTCTGACTACCGCTGAGGTGAGAAGATTTTACTCGCTGGTGATTGGATACAATTCATCAAATCATTACCACATGGGTTGGTTCTATCTCAAAATATTTATCTTTGATCTGATAGGCCAAAAACTATATTTCCTAATTTGGATGACTCAGCTTTATATACTTCTGCCTCAAATACCCATGGTCTCAAAATTTGAACTAGTTTAAATAGGAAATACTAGTATTGAGAAAAGGACCTTTCTTGGTTTTGCCCCACTTAAAACAATAAAAACATAGAAACTTTAACAAACCTTTATTTAATACTTTTATTAAAAAGTAAAATTCTCACTTTGATAAAATATTTGTGGCATCCGTCGGTGGATCTCACAGTATGGATCACCAGTTTTGAGTAGAAAAGACATCTTTGGCTAAGTGAGCGGGTATCCCAGGTTCTCAACCACAAAAAATGCGGAAAGGAGACATTTTGAGGATCCAGTGGTAGCTGATACAATATTCCATAATGACACTAGAAAAGAACAGATCTCAATAAAGAAGGTCTTTAGCCATTTTGCATAATTTGGCTACCAAGGTTCCATCTTCTCTTTCCAAAGTACCATTTGTAGAGAGGTTATAGTGAGCTGAAAAGAGTTGTTGCGCTCCCATGGAGGTAGCCAGTTTTTTAATTATTCTAGAGGTAAGGTCCTTGCCGTTGTCACAGAGTAACACCTGGTGCAACCATGGCAAGTGAAGATATGCTGATGGAGGAAAGTGGCGGTAGATTTGGCAGTTTGGGCAGGAAGAGCCACAGATTAATCCATTTTGTAAAGTGATCAATTCCTACTAGTATGTATCAATTCCCACTATTAGTCTGAGGTAAGTGACCTACCACATCTAGACTTATTATGTATAGTAGCTGTTGTGTGGTAGCAAGTTGATATTGATACTTAATCTTGAGTTTAACTGCTTTTTACAGGTTAACAGGCATCCAGGACTTTGATAATGGCCTTCATAATTCCCTCCCAATAATGCTTCTCTTTAATCCACTCATGATCTTTCCTCACTCCACCATGCCCAATGGTAATGTGACCTCCAAGATTACAGGTATTTTTTCTAAAGGTCAGAGATAGAGCAACTACTTTATTTTACCTTTTTGCATATATTTCCGCTTTCCACTTTTGTTTTGTGGGAGTGTCACATGGCATTTTCTTAACGAGTTCATCCTCATTGTCCCAGACGTCAGGGGTCATAAGGAGATCATGTAATCTCTCCGCTTCACTATTTTCTAAGTAAAGGGCAGGCAGCTGAGTCAACCTATTGCCATTAATATGGCGAGTTCCAGCTCTGTGCTCAATTCTCATCTCATAATGTTGGAACTTTAAAGCCCAACTAGCCAATTGTCCAGTGGGATCCTTCATATTTTGTAATTACTTCAAGGAGGCGTGGTCAGTAACCACAGTAAAGAAGTTCTATATTAATTGGGTGGTAATACGTTACAGTAAGCAAGAAAGCCAGCCACTCCTTTTCAGTGACACCGTAATTGTATTCAGCTTTTGGTAGCATCTTGATGAAATAGGAAATTTAAAGATCAGTGCAGTTGTCATCCAATTGGGCCAGTATAGTTCCAACAGCATAGTCAGAGGCATCATTAAACAAGATGAAAGGCATACCATAATCTGGGTGGTGTAGAATAGGACGTTTTTGTAGCAGATGCTTTAGCGTCTCAAAGGAGGCCTTTTGTTCAGCACCCCAGTAATAAGGAGTGTTTTTAGCCAATAGCTGTATGAAAGGCTCACTCAGCTGGGCGAACTTGGGGATGAATCGATTGTAGTACCTCATAATTCCCGAAAACACCTGGATATCTTGGAGGGTTTTTGGTGCAGAATTTTATAAAAAGCTTCAACCATCTCTTGTTTATGGTAGATTTCTTCTTGTGATATGACATTTTCAAGAAACTTATCTTCTATGGAAAAAGGTACATTTTGAGGGCTTTAGTTTAATGTTGGATGCACTCAGGCGTTAATAAAACTTCCTCTAGATGCGCAAGATGCTCGTTTAAAAGTTTATATAAAAAGCTGTGATGTCATCAAGATATAATATAACACAGCTTAGCTTGAGATCTTTTAAGATATGATACATGGCTCTCTGTAATGATGCAGCGCATTGCACAACCATTGAAGTAAGCAAGTGGGCTGGTATAATCCTTCACTGAAAATAATAAAAAAAATTTCTCCTGGTCTTGTGGATAAGGTCCTTTTTCCAGTAGCCATTGGCCAAATCTATAGCGGAGAAGAATTTGGAAACAGAGAGCTGTGCAAGAGCGTCATCAATGAGAGGGATAGGACAACTATCCTTTTTTGAGGCTGTTAAATTTGTATAGTTCATAACTACTCAATGAGATACTTTTTTCTCTTTGATGAGAAAATGAGGAGACGCCCAAGGGCTCTGTAAAGGTACTATAACCCAGCGTCTAAGAGCTGTTTGTGCTCTGTCCTCACTTATTGATCTTCAACATTCAGTTTATGATAAGGTTTAAAGCAGATAGGACTGGCACCACCAACGTCAATTTTGTGGCTCAATCCTTCATATAGCCATTGTCAATATCAGCTTTATAAAATACATCCCATAGGCCTCTGATAAATAGCGAACTTTTTCCAAGCTCGTCTGGGGTTAATTCAGCTGAAATATGAACGTTGGGAGAGTACATAAAAGTTTGTCATTAGGTAAGCTCATATCCAACATAGATCTGATAAAGTGGATCAATTAGTATCATAACTGGGATCAAGTGACCTTTTCCAAACTCCTGATGTTTTATCAACAGTAATTTTCTTTATTTGTAAGATTTCCTAATAGAATATTGAAGGGTTGCTGGTAGGCTGGGTATAATATACTAGTCAATACTTGAGGTTTATAGAACATACTCCATCAATGCTAGTTATATGCAACAAGAAGGTTTGGAAATTATTAAAGTAATCTTGAGGTTGATTACCAGCTTTGTTCAACAGACTTAATCATTTTATCTTTAAAGCATAAAAAAGAATGCCTTAAGCGTTTACTTAATCAGTAAACTTCTTGGTATTTCTCCCAGACGTGGTGTAATAATATAGTTAATGCAGAAGAAAGATACTCAACCAAACAAGAGTAATCTTTCTTATTAATGTCTTTATTGTTAAAGACCAGAGGAACCTCATAATTAAGCAGAGAGAGATAACCCTGTTTCTTATTTATGATGCCATCATACTCAAGCATAAATTGAGTGCCAATGAGCATATTGTACGCATTGTTATTTAAGGCCACAGACAGTGCTGACAGAATAAGCTCCCCAATTCTTAGGGGCAAAGAGGAGTATGCCCCAATAGCGCGAGTGCTGTTGTGCACCTGTAGTTACATACTTTTGGGAGTATTCCAGGTCAGGGGCCAACTAAATCTTCTTGATAAATTTTGAATAGAATACATTGGTTGGGAGCCAGTATAAAGAATAGACATCACTTGTACCTTGTTGATGACAACTTCTACCTTAGTTATAGTTCCACAGAAATTAGGTGAGAGAGATAGGACTTCCTTAAGACGTAAGGTGGAGAAAAGCTTTTTACTGGCTCATGATATCCCTCTTTAATCGACTATAAGGTATGAACATGATGTATAGGTCAAATCAACGTGGCAAGGAAATGGTCGGCATTATTGGCGGTGTTGACAAACTCAGAGCACCCCAAGCTTGGCTAGGATAGATGTCCTAGGGTATCAGGGCTTTAATAACTCCTTCAGGACTCAACCAGTCCGGTACCCTTATTTTAACTGGAGTTCCTAGGACATAGTATCCAAAGTCCTCATAACCTTCTTCAGATTCGCTATCATAGGGGTTGTCTATGCACATCAAAAGTGCGCTAGGTGAGAGGGTAAAATCAGACATGTCAGTATTAGTTGGTTGACCACTATTGTTTGCCTGCCCTTCCTTAGGCCAGGGAATGCCTTGGGACATTCTGCTACCGTTTAGTCATGGGAGGAAGCGTTTTAGCTTTAACAGCCTTTGTCTTAGGTTTTTGTTAAATGTCTTGGGTTAAACCTTAGTGGTAAGTTTTGAACTGCGTATGGCTAGAGGAGGTATGGACTGCATCATAGAGAGGCATGAAAATTGAGCCGCTGTAGGAGAGCTCTCAGTGGAGGGCTTGGGGAAAGCCACAGTCTCAACTGAATGTGCAGGGCGCACTCTAGGCGTAAGTGACTTAAAGGAACGCTGCCCACTCACATATGGTGCACTTCGTCAACCTCACGCGGCAGGGTGATATCTATTTTGAGTTGCACCGTGGGAACAGGTTTTGGGATGGTCACTATCACAGGGGGGCCTTGGAAGTCATCGTGGATCCCCTCTGAAGAAATATTTTTGGCAGTTCCTCAATAATTAAGACAGGGTTTCACTCAACTCCTTGGGTAGTCTCAAATTTATGAAGCTCACAACCTCTAACAAAGCCTCCTTTATGACATAACCTTTCTGAAAGTAGCATTAAACAGAAATTATATGCTTTGCTAATTATGGGTGAGAAGATAAGCTAGTCAGAATCGCAGCAACGGCGTCATCAAGAGATAAATTTTTTGCAAGTAACAAAATCTGGGCTGCAATGTAAAAATGACCAACAAAAGTTGCAACTTATTATTTCTTTTGCGTGCTAAGGCACATAAAAGCCTTCTTGTCCCTTATTAAACTCTGGGGTGATTCAAATTTCTCAAGAAGCGCTCCCCTTAACTTTCTCCCAGGTACTAAGGTTGTTTATTTAAGGAACCGTTACTTCTTGGGCCATGCGACTTAAGTAAGGGAGAAAGTACTTGATTTTAAATGCTCAGTCATTCCTTTAATAGTAGATTCATATAAATAAAAAGAATGAAGCAATGTTACCCTCACCAAAATTAAACTCTTCTTTAAAAGGGGTTTAAAGGGGGTGAGGTTACTGCTGGTGGGGATATGAGAAGCAGAAACAGCTTCATGAGAAGCTGAAAAGGGATGTTGTTCAAGTTTTCATGCCGGGAAAAGGTGTTATCCAACTGCTGTTACAAAGCATCTAGCCTTGGTTTATCTTTAGCGGGAAGATTAGGAAGGTTATTAACCTAAAAGCTCTCCATTTTTGGTTGAAAGATTGTGACGTACAGGAAGGCCCCTGTAGTGAGCACCACTTGTTGATCGCCCAGCTCTGTTTGTGCTCACAGTGCTTTTTGAGCCTTGATTTAAACTTTGTAGCAGTTGCTAGAGTATTAAGACTCTTGACTGATGTTTATTTTATATTGGAATAGTTTACAATCACAAGTATGTGTAAATTTTAAATTACAAAATAGGTATAGTAATATAACTCTTTTCTTAGTAAAACAACCGATCCTTTAATAGATAAAGCCTCCTAGTTTTTGGGATACTTTGAGGCTAATAGTGGGATATTGGAAAATTCATGATGAGCAGAGATGAACTCAATTTTGATAATTGACAATCATGCCTATCAGGATTCTCAAAAATCCGTCCAACTTGATAAGGCTTAATTTTTGGTGTTGGATCATCAACAGGGATGACATATTTATATGATACCGCTTTAATATAATTATTCCCTTCACCCATCTTATAAAATATTTTTCTCCCAGCTGATTATCAGGGTTCTTAATGATTAGTTGGCTAGTAATGTATATAAACCTCCCAGAACCCCCTTCAGGTCTATAAAAGGAGGTGGTTTTGACTTAGGCTTTAGCACCAAATTTGAGTTAGTGTTTGGGAGGACTTTCAGGTCAATTGACCTATTACGCCGGGGCATATCACCAGATTAAATGGCTCCCTTCTACCATCCAAGAGTAATGAGTAAAGCTATTACTATGACTTACAAGATTACGCCAAGAGTTGAATGGGGTATTTTTAGAAAGAAGTAACCAATTCTCCACTGACATTATTCTCACTTGTCAGAAAGATTAATTGTCTACACAATGAATAGTAATATATGCATTAAAAGCTTGTTCTTGCTCAGGCTGCACTTGAAAGGTGCATTCCTTTGTAGAAAGTAGACCAGGGTTCCATCTAAGTTGTCAAACTGAGGGATGAACTGATGATAATAACCCACCATGGCAAGGAATAATTGGTAATCCCTAAGGCTCTGAGGGCGTGACTGTAAGTCTTGGGAAATGTCCCCTGGCTATTGATTGGGCCATCTTCCCATTCCCGAGTAAAAAGACACTGAAGAGGATGGCGGTACCCCTTGTTACTCAGGGCGATCTCGCTCACATAGTAGACAAGCGATGGGTAACAGCTCTTCCACTTTGGATCCCACCCCCAATACCCACACTTACCTTGGAAGAACTGCTATGGGGAATTAGAAAAATCTGCGCTGAAATTGTCAAATTGAAATTGGCCAGATCTAATTCAAGTGGCAATCTGGCCAATGCCTGAATCTCAAATGGGTTGGAAAGGCATGAAGACTGAGGTATCGGTTGGAATGCCTGATGGTTCCAATTTGATCATTTTGCTGATCAAACAAAGCACTCTCCTACTAAAGTCGTCAAGGATCATCCTTGACAATCAGGCTATAGCATTGGGTGCCACCAATGAGGATTTGAAGCCCCCAGTAGGTAATTTGGGTGTTGCAGCCAATGTGATGCCATTGACCAAATGAATGGTCCAGCAACCAAGCATGGGCAGGTTGGGCATCCTAAACCCATTCCCAACCAAATGGACCCGCCCCTATGAGGGGTGGCCTTGGGGTATTCCCATCACTCATTGGGCTAAACGCCATCATGCCAACCATCGGAATTGTAGCTAAGCCCCAGTTCAGACATTTGAGGTCAAACTGACAGTGACTCAGCCCACCATCAGATTTTGTGATGTCAGTTCTCAAGGAACAAACCCACCCATTCCCAAACAATTCGCCAGTTAGGTCAAAATTGCAGGACCCAATCCAAGCTTGTCACTACCCCAATCAACCACTATTTAACTAGTTGCATAGCACTGTGAAAATTGTTGGTCAATTTTTTTCCTTTTCTTTCAATAAAATTTTTTCCAAAAAACCAAACAATTTTTATTATTTCCTCTGACCACATCCCCGATGGCGTTTCCCTGGTGGCCTGTCAGTCCATATACTGGATGGGCTCTACAAGTACTCTTGGTCACTATGGCCCCCTCCATCATCAATTGGGTTCAGCAAGTCTGATATTTTTGGCTTTACGACTCTATTATCACTAACTTCTGGCAGCGATACATGGGGACCTTGTGGCTGTATATCATCCAATTGCAAGAGAGAATCCGTCTCCTTGCCACCCCAGTTGAAGTGGCCCCATATGCTGAGGATCTCATAGAGACTATCTCAGTGATTCCACCCCCTGCAGCAAGACCCCCTGGGTCAGGAGTGGGTTCAGTGTGGTTCATCATCAGGATCATTCTCACCTTTGTGCTGCACCAACAATTCGTTGTTTCCTAATGCCGATACCATAATAATTTATCCAATTGGCAATGCCTCTGGCATTCTGGCTTGCTTTTTGGGTGCTTATGCATCCTGACTGGCAGGCTGGTCTTAACTTCTTCTGCTGTTTCCATGACAGTGACATCTTAATTGCATCAACTTTATCTGGGGATAGGCTGAATCCCATGTTTTAAGACCTTATGTCTGAGAAACTTCATTTCATATAAAAAGAGCACCAAAAAGGCTCAAGTTTTATCAAGGCCTCTTGAAGATGATTAAAGACTTCCCAGAAATTTTCCCATGTGGCTGTTGAAAGTTTGAGATAAATCAGTGCTATCATTGAGGTACACAAGGACATATGATAGCTTTAAGTCTCCTAGGATCCCGTCCAAGGCGCGTTGGAAGGTGGTAGGCGCGTTGCTAAGGCCCTGAGGTATCCTAGTTGGCTCAAATAACCCTTCATTGGCTATGAGCGCGCATTTTTATCAATCTTCAGGTGCTAACTCTACTTGCCAGTATCCACTAAAAGGTTCATAATGGGAAAATATTATGACCCAAAAAGCAAGCAGAGAGAGTTGTTGATCCAGGGCAAGTGTAACTATCCTTATTGGTACTGGAGTCATTTATTAGATAGTCCATTAATAAATGATGACTGTTCTCCATCTTTGGAAACTAAAAAGAGAGGGGAGTCCAAGGGCTACATAAAAGCACCATTAGCATGGCCTAAAGTAGCTTCAGGAGCTCATCAGCCATCTGAGCCTCTTCAACCTTACTCTTTTTGGATGGATGGGATTGAATGAGTTGAGCGTCCCCAGTCCTGAAATGATGTAAAACGCCATTAATCTTCCAAAATTGTAGGAAGAGGCTGAAAAAGGTCAGAGTATTTTTCCAGTAACTTCTCAACTTGGCTCTGTTTTCATTGGTGAGCTCTTTCCCAATAGAGGTGCCGATTAGAGCTATCAATGGAGGTGATTCTAACCCAAAATCCCTTATACTTCTAAAGCCATTAACATCATTGATAGCTTCTGTTATAAAATTGGCGGTACTTGAGAGATATGCTAACAGATTTTTGCAGAGGGTTCGACCCAACGAGCAATTAGGACCAACAATATGATGATCGTTGTCCTCAACACAACAGAATAAACGTAAAAATAAATAAATAAATAAATAAATAAATATGGAGCACTAGCTCCCTCAACTCTCTTTTATTTTTTGTATTAATACAGCAGATCCTTGCTGTTATACTTACTCTAAACTAACAACATTTTTTCTTCTCCATCATCTCATCCTGCTTGTATGGTAATGACTTTGGATGGTGCAGCTTTTATGGCTTAGTAATTCACTTTGCCATATCTCATTGGTTCCACCAATTTTTCATTAGTCAATTTACAATTGCCCAATTTGACCAATTTCCCAACAATCTTAATATTGGCTCATTTCGAGGCACTCAATTAATCTTATTTGTAACAACTCAGCGGATTCCATACATTTCACCATATCAACTTAGTGCTTATCATCCAGTCATATTGGAATCACGACATTACCCCCCTTGACCGGACAATAAGGCTCCTATTGTTTATATGCCCAGAGGAACTTCGCATGCACTCAGTTGATGATTCAACTGCTAATGGGGTCCTTAATAGTATATGCATTGACCCCAGTTTTCTCAATGACTTTGAATGGACCAATCCATATACTGGCCAGCTTGTTTTTCCGCCCAAACCCATGCTGGTCATGGAAGAGAACCATGTCACCTTCCTCGAACTGTGCTAACCTGCTTTGATGTACCTGATCTGCGGCCTGATTCCTGATCTTCTTGGCTAAGCTGAAGGAATAGGCTTCAGTTTGCAATTCGATCAGAATATTTGCAAGGTTAGTCAAATAGTGATGGGTTCCACTCTGCTGGTGTCTTCCACACACGCATAAAGTAACACCGGAAGAGCTGGATGTTGACCATATTGTAGTTGGAAGGGACTTTTCCCTGTGGCAGAATGGTAACTGATGTTATAGGCAAACATGGCAGTGGAAAGAATGGAGATCCAATCAGATGGTCGATCTGTTACTAATTTTTGCAGGATATTCGCCAGAGTCCCATTCACACATTCAACCATTCCATTAGATTCAGGGTGGTATGGGGTCATTAGAACCCCACGGATACCCATAAGCACGTTCAGTTTGGGGAGGATATTCGAGGTGAAATTGGTTCCATTATCAGTGAGAATAAACTGAGGGCGTCCATGTCATTGAATAATGCATTCCATCACAAACTTGGCCACTGTAACAGCCCCCAAATCTCATATTTCTCTTACTTTGACCCACCAGGTCAGATGGTTGATAGCCACCAGAATGTACTTACACCGGTTAGCTCCTGTTGGCAAGGGACCAACGACATCCAGGGAAACAGTATGCCACGCAAAATGGGGTTTCACTACCTGATAAGAAGTCCTACGGCGGAATGACTTCTCCACTTGTCACTGATGGTAACAAGAAATGGTTTTGAGCATGTCAAAGTTCATACTTTCCCAATAGTACTGAGGGTGCAACAACTTCATCGTCTTGCGCACTCCACCATGTCCAACTGCCTTGTGGGCGCTCATAATAACTCCCAGCCAGGCTGAGGGTCATGGAAAATTCACCGTAGAATCACCAATCCGCTTGTACAGTTCCCCATTCCGTTGGAAAGTATTCGTTTGCATCTCATTTAATGCTTTGATCACTTGGGGTGGTTTTTGTCATAATTTTTGCTAAGCATAATGTCGTACATCACATCGCTGAGGTCCACTGTCATCGCAAATGTTGGCAATTGAGATAAACAGTTAGCGTTCTGATGCTTTGCTCCTATCTGATGAAGGATCTCAAATCATAAGCCTGAAGATTAAGAGCCCAATGAGCCAAACGGCCTTCAGGTTCTTTAAGGTTTTGAAACCAGCGTAATGATGCGTGGTCTGTTATGACTTTGAACCTTACCCCATGCAAGTATACTCTGAATATCTTATATGCATAGATCACTGCTAAGCACTCTCACTCAGTCACAGTATAATTACGTTCATGGCTATTCAGACTTCAGCTACAGTACGCCATGGGATGCTCCTCTCCTTAGTCATCTTTTTGGGACAAAACTGCCCCCACAGCAGAAGGAGATGCATCCATTTGTACAATAAATTCCTTTTTTTGAATTTGGGATGCGTAACATGGGCGCACTAATTAGTGCCAATCAAAGTGTATCAAAGGCGCATTGGCGCCATTCCATCCATTTGAACATGGAATCCTTCTTCAGCAGTTCAAACAGCGGCCCTCCAATGCAACCGAAATTTGGTATGAAGCATCAGTAATAACCCACCATCCACAAAAACACCTGAATGTCCCGTTTATTAGCTGGCTTTGTCATCTGCCAAATAGCCTCCTCATTAGCTGGTTGAGGTCTCAGCCCGGTTGCACCCACCTCAAAACCAAAGAATTCCAACTGATTCCTGAAGAAGTGACATTTCCTGGGCTTAATCTTGATATTGGCCTCAGCCAGTCGGTGAAATACCTTTTCTAGATGGGTAAGGTGCTCAGTAAATGTGCGCAAGAAGACGTTAATATCGTCAAGGTACACAACACATGACGGATTCAGATCCCACAAAATGGTGTCCATTGCTCATTGGAATGCAGCTGGGGCATTACATAGCCCTTGTGGCATACAAGTTGGTTGGAAAAGCCCTTTGGATGTGGTTATGGCACATTTTTCTTGTTCCACTGGGGAAACTCGATTTGCCAATAACCAGATATCAAATCCATTGCCAAGAAACAGCTAGCTCCTCCTAACTGATCCAGTGCATCATCAATCCGCGGAAGAGGGTATGAGTCCTTCTTGGTAATACTATTAAGCTTCTGGTATTTGATTACTACACGGTTAGTACCATCCTTCTTTTTAACAATTAAGACAGGTGAAGCCCACGGACTCTTAGATGGTTTGAGCATTCACTGCACTAGCAGCTGGTCAATCTCCACATTGACAACTTCTTCCGCTGCCCTTGATTGATCTATTGGCCAAGACCTGATGGGGGGATGATCCCCAGTGTCCAGCTGATGAATAACCCCCCGAGCACACCCTAAATTGTGATCGTCAACAGCAAAGATCTCTTCATATTTTCGAAATAAGGATTCTACTTAATCTCTTTGGTCTTCCGTTAGCCCCATTAAATTTTCGCGCGTTACAACTGCCATTTCTCCAGGCAGTGTTTCAATGGGTAGGCCAAATTCATCCAACGAACCAAACTCATGAACCTGGAGGACCACTTCAACTGGAATAAAATGTAAGTATGCCACTATTTGGTGTCAGCAGATTTGCATTGGTTTATTCTGAAGATTTGTTACTAAGACCTTGATCTCCCCATGTCCCAGAAGTATAATGCCTGGGGCCACATGGGGCTCAAACTGTGATTGCTGATAATGCCCAATGACCTCCCCATAAAGCTCAGCAGGCACTTCCACTTCTAACTCAGTGTTTATGATTACTTGGTGTCCAGAGGGAATAGATATAGGGGCCGCAGATCTAAGTGGTAACCCTTGATATTCATAAATTTGGTTGGGAATGGCCATTTCTTATGCTTAAGTCAATGATAGTGAACTGAAACCACCCCATCACCATAGCCAGGTTAATATGACTCATGTGTATTGGATATTTTGGCATTCCACTGGAGGTAAAGTAGATTGGGATCCGCTGCCCCAGAATATTAAATGTCTCCGCGGTCATATCAACAACAACCCCATAGTGGCGCATAAAAGAAGTTCCGATTAAAAGGTCATAGTTATTGTTTGGTAGCACTATGGCTGGGGCTACAACAACAATTGACATGAATCGCAAAGGTAGTGCGCTGTATACTCCTTCAGAGACTGTGTTTTCCGTGCCTGCAGTCCCGTACACCATACAATGTTCCACGTCAGGTTTTAACGCCAGCCTTGCCACCAACTTTGTGGACACTATGTTGATTGGGGCACCCGTATTGATTATTGCACGCACTTGGGTTTTTGCTACAACAGTGTCACAGTAAGTAAACTCAGCATAAGATGTATTCCGATTGTTTATAACATGGACATTTAACTTATCTTTTTTTCCAAGGAAGCTCAAAATACCCTTCCCTACTTTAGAGTATTCTTTAACAATAGCATCCACGGGGAAGGCCACGCTTACTTCTTCCAAAAGAAGCGCATCAGCTAATGAATCTGGTTCATCAGTAGAAAGGTGATCAAACATTTGACAAGCATAAGGCTTGGGTTGTTCCTGAGAGCTTACTTCCACCATGTTCATGAATTGCGTTTGTGTCAGCACATTCACCCCTCCAACAGGTCTCTGATATAAGAAGGCGTCATCATACTGAGGAGCTTCCGCTGAAGGTACAGGAATAGGTTCCAGTGGGACGATTTGGGTCAGAATAGTGGAGGTAGAGAGTCCCATCTCTACTCCGCTCTGACTTTTCCCTGGTGGTACTGCTTCTGCAGTAGGTACTGAACCTGACATTTGCAACAACTTCTAGCCAGGTGCCTATAGTGACCACATGAAAAGCAATTGACCCCAGAAGAACTGCGACCTTGATTGTTGTAAAAGGAGCCACCCCAAGGGTTGGGATGGAAGTGAGGCTGGTATTGATGATAGGGCCAGGGGATGCGGATGATTGCTGAACAAGGAAGGATGATTCCTCCGGATAAAAAAAGCTAGCAGATGAGGTGCTAGGTTTCCGCTCTATATTGGGTGGAGGGAAATTAGCAGATTGATGGCGTAGAATTTGGACAAATTTGAGCAAGGATATTTCAACCTCTAAATATGGAGCCAATGTATTAAAGAGCTCTCAGTATAGTTTCACAGCAGAGGTCAATGCTATACTTATGTCACATTCAGTTAAAAGCCCTGCCCAATTAACACATAGGCTTCTGCTGAGAATTGATCAGCAAAGGCAGTGAGGGTCTCGTTAGGCTGAAACCCAATGGTAATAAACTCAGCCTTTCATAGTGCTATTTTTGAAGTTCCTCCAAACAACCACAGCACAGTATCCTTCACTTTTTATAGGTAATGGAACTGCTTGGAAGATAACAAGTAACTTGGTCGGCACTTCCAACATCCAAAGTGAACAATAGTAATTTGGCTTTACGCTGATCTGATACCCCTTCTACTGCAAACTTAAATCGTTTAAAAAACCTATGGATGTTCTCATCAAGGTCAAATGGAGGCAGCTTATCAATACAACACTCTTGCAGAAATTCCTCTTTCCAATTGAGCACAGCGTCTAAGGCAAGCTTGAGTTCTGTGTAGTCAACAGCTGTAGTGTATTGAGATGATTCCTTAGTGAAGCAAGCAGGATACAACATGACTAGCAACTGAGGAACGCTTCTTAGTCTATGTGATTGATAATGGGCTCCCTGTAGTGAGCACCACTGTTATAAAATGGGCGGTACTTGAGAGATACGCCGATGGATTTTTGCACAGGGTTTGACCCACTGAGCAATTAAAACCAACAATATGATGATCGTTGTCCTTGACACAACAGAATAAACGTAAAAATAAATAAATATGGAGCACTCGCTCCCTCAACTCTCTTTTATTTCTTATATTAATACAGCGGATCCTTGCTGTTATACTTACTCTAAACTACCAACAGCCTTTCTTCTCCATCATCTCATCCTGCTTGTATGGTAATGACTTTGGATGGTACTGCTTTCATGGCTTAGTAATTCACTTTGCCATATCTCATTGGTTCCACGAATCAATCATTCATTCATCAATTTACAATCGCCCAATTTGACCGATTTCCCAACAATCCCAATATCGCCTCATTTCAAGGCACTTAATTAATCTTATTTGTAACAACTTGGCGGATTCCATACATCTTACCATATCAACTTAGTGCTTATCATCCAGTCATATTGGAACCACAACATCTTCTACAGGAAGGAGGAAAACATAAGTATATGGAGTATTAGGCCCCATTGTCCTAGGTTTATTAGTGAGGTTAGCCAGCATCACACCTATGGATCCAGTATAGGCGAGATAAAAACTCCTGGACAGGTAAGGACCTCCTTAAAGGACAGGTTATCCATGCCTTGTATTTCTAGCAATTTTCTCAATTGAATTAGTACATACACAGATATTGACATTGATTTGAATTTTGGCGGTATAGTAGTCGTCTTAGGCAATTAATTAGACACACTCTCTTGGCCATCTACTGCAGGATGGGGTATCCATAATTGAGAACACATTACATGTTATCTGAGCCTGTCACTCCAGCTTTCATCTTCCAATAGGCAAGCCAAAGCTTTGACCTCCATCTTAGCGTTGTGGATGGTTTCAAAAACTAATGGGACCCTGTGTCCAAAAAGGTAAAAAAAAACCTTCATCATAGTACATGATGGCAGAACAGCCTTAGAGAAACTGGATCCTAAGAAGGTTATAACTTAGGTTGTCAAAGTGCCAGCTGAGGTATCCACAGAAAGCTTGCCAAAGCAAATGGGCAATGAGGAATAGGCCCTAATGGACTTAGTGCATTATGGTCCAGCTATTTTGTATTTCATATAGTAAGGCAAGTCAGGAGCTACTTTAATACGCTTCATTATTTTAGACAAATAGTCATTGATGATGGAACAATTGTCAACAATGGTGTGGAAAGGTATCTTATGAACTGAAACAGAAATTCATGTAACTAAACTCCAAAAAATAGGGGGAAGAGTAAGAAACATAGGAGATTCATCAGAAGAAAAGTAAGCAGTATCAGGTTTTTGTTATTAATGGGGATTAAATCATCTTCTTCTGGTATGGCGACATCATACTCATTAGAGGATGCTAAAGATTCTTGAGGCGGTACAGGGATGTCAGATTAAAGCGCCTCGTCCTTCATGCTGACTACCCTTTTAACACCTCCTTAGAGTCTCTTCCAACAAGTATTGGCGCTATGACAGAATACGTTGCAGTAGGAGCATTGAGGTCTGTGTTTCTTCTGGTTCTTGATAACGTGGACTCAGGGACATCTGAAAGAGGAAGACGCGGAGGACTTGGGATGAAAAGTAGATGAAGGAACTTTATCAAGTGTTTCCTTTATTTCCCAGATGCTGGTGAAGCTTCTCTTCTGGCCAAACATGTGCATTTTGACCTCACGATAAGGTCCTAATGTGGAGATGACTGTGGTTATGGCGTTATCCAACATAACATGATTAGTGGTTACCAAGGGTTGTGCTTGGGCATAAAATCAGCTGGAGAACTCCACAAAACTTTATCCTTTGTTCAAATGAAGGGCCTGAACGCCTGCTTATGATTGGATTAAGGTCTGTTTGCCTCCAAACTCCTGGATTAGGGCCATCCAGACCTGTTCCCAAGTGTGACATTCCTTTATGATGGGAAGTCATAATTTCTTAAGTGGTATTATTCATGCGGGAGTAAATGTGCTTCATCTTCTGACGGTTGATGGCCTCCTCCATTGAGCTCTTATAAGCATACAGGAAGGTGAAAATACTTTTTCTGTCATGCGGTGAATTTTTCCTTAAGAAAGGGGTTAAGGTTAGTCACAATAGGTGTGGAAAAGGTGTTGACAGCAAAAACTGGTGCAGGCTTGAAAATCTTGGTTTCTGCATAGTTAAAAAGGTCCTTTTTGATCCATTGTCATCTTAATCCTTCTATATCCTCCTCAAACTATCCAAATTTTGGTTTAATGAGGTAATTGAGGCTTTGAGGCCAACTTAATCCTTCAGGACTTGACTATCAGTAAGTTGGAGGAGCAGCTTAATCTCAAAGCTACTTAAGAACTTAAACCTGCGACAGGTTTTTTGATCACAGTGATGAAGTTATAAGTGAGCTTGGCAGATGCGCTGAAATCATTATCTTTACCTGACAAGGCATCAAATGAGACTCTTGGATCGAGAAGGACTCTGTCTACTTGGAGCTTGCATCCTTTAGCCACATTATATAATGGAAGCTATAAACAGCGAGTGACACTAAAAAGTCTTGTTTTCAGAAGTTGTTAGATCGCAGGATCAGGTACCACGGTTCTGGAAGGTCCTTGGGGTCCACAGGGACCGTTGGGACCTTCTGGCCCCTCAGTTCCAGAGGAGATATCACAGGAGGCTAGCTCCTGGTAATGCTTCTGATTTGTCTGAACAAAGGTCTTCGATCTAATTGAGATGTTGACTCCAGGTGGACTTGAGGAGTTGTAAATTTTGATGAGGCTGGTCCTCAGCTAAATCAAAATTCCACTATCAAGCATATAAAGTCGATTATAAGCCTCCTTGATAAGCCTACAGTTATTTACAATAGCTTCTTAATTTTCATTAATGAAGGATGAGGCAGCACTATAGAAATAATAAAATTTTTAGTGTAGGGCTTGAGTGAGCCCTAGTTGTCGCGCTACTTCATGGTGATGCATACCAACTATTTGTATGATGTATTGGATAGCTGGATAGACGAATCTTTGGAGATAGTGTTCAGTAACCAAGGCCAATTCTCCGGAGTATAGTAGGGCTGAAGTATATAGATTCCACATATTGGCGAGCACTGAAGAGGCTCAGGAGTGACTGGAGCAGTCTACCATAGAGTAGTTGCTGTTCAATAGTTGTTAAATAATCTTGTTAAAGTTCTCATATTAGATTTTGCTGAAAGTGATAATTAGATGATAAATGAATTGGAAGATAGCCCGAAATTCTAGGCTTTCAGGCTGTAGAAGATTTACTACATACTGAGAGGTGTTAATCCATCGAGTTTCACTTCTAATCTGGCTGCAGATTGGCCTTCTTGATTTCCAATACTCTCCGTTTTTTTTGTGATAGTCGTTTTCACTTGGATAGCTCAGAGCAACCTATAGTGAGAACCGCTATTGTCAGATTTACAGTTCTCTTGCCTGTAGTTGAGGTTCAAAATGGGCTCAAAGTTGAGAAACAAGTGGAGTGATCAATGAAGACAAAAAGATGGGATGGAATAGACTACTTTATTTACTAAAATGTGTTGATGTTTATAGGTTTGTGGGAACATGGTTCCTAGGGGACCTCCATGGCCCCATATGATCAGTATCTTCCACATCCTTCCATATTAACTGCCTAGTTGACGCCCCCATTGTTTTAAATCGGCCTCATGCCTGCATCGCTATAAGTTACGGCTTTTGAGATTCAGGAAGCGTAGGTGCAATTCCAAATGTCATCTCCATCAGTTATAATGCTCATGATGCTTCCTGATCAAATTTCCCAATGGTGCCTTCAAGGATAGATTTTGATCATAAGTACTCAAGAATCATCTTATTGGGCTCAATTCAGGATTAATGATCCTGACTCGCTCATTATTTCAAATCTTAATAAAGCCTCCAAGCACATGAGAGCAATTGCCTCTATGACCTGATCAGAATATAAGAGTGGGTCTGACAAGGCGAAACCAAAGAAGTGAAGACTGTCCAGAGAAAATGTTCCATTAAATCTAAAATATTGATGGGAACCTTCAAAAGAAGATTAAGGACAAGTGGCACTCATACATATGACCTACCAATAAAATGGAACTGGTGATGGAAGCACACAAGCATATTGGTCATGGACAATTCCAGAAGACATTGGCATACCTAATAGTCTGGTTCTATTAAGAGTCCATGTTAGCTGAAGTACACTAAACCCCAGAACTCTGTGTATCCTGCGCCAGCTTCAGACCTTTAGAGAAGCGCTTTAAGTTCCAGCCAATCTTGCCAACTGCGCTATTCCACAACGTATCCATTGACATGATAGGACCATTGCCTACTACCTCAAGTGCATCAAATTTTATCATTGTGGTTATCAATGATTCAACCAAACGGGTTGAAGCATCAGCATTCAAGACATATACTGCAGGATCAGATGCATATTCCTATATAACCAAGTGATGGTAAGGAACTGATTCCCTTAGGTTCTGCTATCAGATAAGAGGAAGAACCTTATTCAGATGTCATGAAGAAGCTTATGTATCCAGGCGATTTGAAGCAATTCACTATTCCATACACTTCATACTCCAATGGAAGCGTAGAACGCGTTAATGGAACCTTGGGAGGAATATTGAAGATGTCACTGGACTACAAAGCAAAATGAGACTACATGCGCCATTCGCGCTATTAAACACAGACTTAGCCATCACTGGGTGATTGGCATGTCTCCTTTTAAGGCCCTATATGGGCGAGAAGCAGCACTACCTATCTTTCTGGCTCCTGACATTGTCGCAGATTGCATGGACCTACCACTTGGGAGTTAACAGTAAAAGTTGGATGAAGAATTGGTTAAGATCAGCTCAAATAATCCAAGAACTTCAAAGCAACTATCCCCCAAGAGTTAGCGTGAGAGATAGAAACAGACTAAGTTACCAGAGTTCAGTTTAGGAGAAAAGATCATATTTTACCATGTATGGGGTCAGACTGATAAATTGCAAGACATCTAGACTGTCCCTGCAACTATCTTAGCCAAAAGAGGAGATAAGTATTCTATCAAAGATGAAGGAACCAATATTGTGCTAACAGAGTACATGCTCATCACCTTAGGTCCTTCCCGTGGTCTCCTCTTGGGAGGGGAAGCGTCATAGAAGATATCACTAGCATAATGGAGAGTAGTTCCTCGACCCTTGGAAGGAGTTAAGCCAGTACATTAACACATTAAAATTTAGATAAATACGTTTGAGTCTCAGATAAGGGAAAAACCCCCTTTTATAGATGAACTCGTCTTAAAAACTTACCAGTCAGTCAGGATGACTTCATGCGCAATAATTTGATACCCACCAACTGAAAGATTTTCTATATAAAAAAGACACCAATGACGCTGACAATGACTATTAAAAAGTGACCCCCTTTTATACCTTTAGTATCTAAAATAACTTACATGTGACCAATGGCAAAGAAATGTCTGAATTAAGTTACCCTGATGGAAGCAATAGATATTCAGTCATAATATTGCCTGAAAAGGCTGTTATTCATTTTTGAGAATCAAGAGAAATTTTGAAGTGATGTGCATCAGAGTAGTGCCATCAATTGAATTAAAAAGTAGCATAATACAAATAAGAAAAGAAGTGATTACCATAAGAGTAGTGCCGCCCCAACCCAGAAGCGTTATTGAGCAATGGGCCACCAAACTTACTGGTGCAGTGATATCCACCGTGAGACAGAGCTCACAGATTGAAACAATGAACAAAATGGATGCTGCCATCAAAGTAGAAACCAAGAAGAGACTTAATTGGAGTTTGTGAAGCCCCTACAATATCGGCAAACACCACTCCCAATTATTTGCTATTTTACATTAATTTCATATCTTGATTTTATACAAAAAGTATAAAAATACTTCAATTATATCTTATATAAAAGTCCTTTACCACAGATTCTCAAGTTTTCCTTGTTTTCCACTAAATCTGGGTTTAAGAAATAATATCTCCAATAACCAGTATGTGATCCAAAAAATCAGACTCTCATCGAGGAGAACACCTTGGGTTACAGAGCACTAAGGAAGAAGCTAATAAGGTTTCAATAGAGCTTGTGTTAGGCCAACATATCAAAGTATGTATAAGAGTGTCAAGCAGAATACTGCCATCAGGGCGATGAGAAGTTCCAATAAGCAAGCAATTCTACATTGGGTAGCATCATATGAAGATTTACACAGCAAGGAATGCCATGTCCCTTCTAAAGGTTGCCTGGTGTCTATTCTGCGCAGAACAGAGCCTCCCCCCGCAGTAAGTTGCGCAACCAAGTTATGCGATCAAGGGCCAAAGAGCTGACTATATCTGCAATATTTTATTATAAGTTAAATGATTTTAATGGTCATTTATGTGTCAAAATTACTGATTACCATCTACAAATTTTTCATATACTTAGTTAAGCTTATTGTTTAATTATATGCTAAAATTACTTATTAATATTTATAAAACATGTTAAGAACTTTTTCATTCTAATGATCAATTATATGCTAAACTTAAAAATGACTATCTCTAACCAGTTAAACTCATCTACTAGGATATTATACTGTTGCCCAGATTTCGAACACACCCTCAGACATAGGACATATAGCATGTCTATCATATAAATCTAGTTTTGCTTTATGGTAAAAAGCGTAAGTGCAAGGATATGTCTTATAGCTGAACGTTGTTCTAAACTTTCTTTGGAATTTCATTAATCATCATGTTGTGATGTCATCATTAAATATTGTCATTTAACTTTCTAAAAAATGACTGGTATTATTAGATTAGATAAGTAATAGGTTAATTTGTCCTAAATAAAACTGTGAGTGACAGAAGGTAGTATAATAGATAACAGAGATGGTTAAAAAACTATAATAATTAATTTTTAAATTGGGCAGCATTTAGAAATAATGGTTTAAGAAATTACGTACTAGATAAAATCATTATATATGCACAAAGTATGTTTATTTAACCTCTTCTCCAAAACTATATACCCAATTAAATACACTTGGTACAAATAGTCTATTAAAAGGGAGACTAAAGTAGGTAGGTTTAATCTAGAAAGCATAATAGAAGATAATAACATACATAAGAGATCAAAATTATATATAGTTACAATGAGAATTGGTTATCATTTAAGCTGAGAGGTTTGACATTATCTGATTGAATCATCTGACTAAGGGTGTGGTTAAGAGGGTTGATAAATAATTGGTTGATTTATTTATTTTAATATTCATTCTCAATGTTAAATCTGGTACCATGAGTTCAACTTTGTTTAAATTTGTAATTTGCCATACTTGGCATCAGAGCTATAAGCAGAGTCATGTGCATTAAATTGGTCCTCACTTTTCTGATTGGCTGGGTATTACAATATATTAGTTCTATTATAGACTAGCTGTACCTGGCCACGCATTGCTGTGGCTCAGTCTAGTTAAATGGAAAAGAAAATAAAAGCATACATTTCTAATATCAAAATTTACCTGGCATTACTCATGTTTGTTTATAAGCTCACACTGACAGCCTATAGGCTGTGCCAGCACTACTCTCGAGCCACTTGGACTTACAGCTTCGCTGTTGCCCTCGTGGCTGGTGAGCTGATTATCCTAACTTTACTTATTCTACTTAAACCTCAAACACTGATTTTTATTTAGTTTCTGGTGAGCAATTTGGTAAATTATTTGATAATATTCGCCAATTCTCACCTACTCACTCAAATAGATTGAATCCATCAGGCTCAATAATTTCAGATTCAACCTTATTTGCCAATTCTCACCCACTCACCCAAATAGATTAAACTTATTAGATTCTATTAGCTTCAGGTGAGCAATTTGGTGAATTATTCAATAATATTTGTCAATTTTCACCCACTCGCCCAAATAGATTGAACCCATCATGCTTGATAATTTTAGATTCGATAAGATTCGCCAATTCTCACCCAATCACCCTTATAGATTGACCCTATCAGACTTGAAGATTTCAGATGTCAGTCAAACAGTACGTCAGTGAAAATTTTTATTAAGTAGATGTCATATTGACAGACGTCCAGTTTTGCTACAATGCCATGCTCTGATTAGAAACTTTAAGTAAAAGCATAATTTTTTGTAAAATAAAGGTTCGTTTACAAGATATAATTAGGTCATGGTGTAGGACTACATTGGCCAAACTATTAAATATAATCCAAATTTGAGGAATCTGATTTGTCCATACCCTGGAACAATTTGCGGTAGAAGTAAGTAATTTGACTTTAATTAGAATTGGCACATTCTGATTATCTCTGTTTGATGACTTATGATCACTAATTTGTCATTGAGGATAAAACATCAATCTCTCCATTTGCTACTTTCTTCCATATTGATTGGCTCACCAAGACATGTGTTTAAGATCACATGTCAAAATGCAATGATGACATCACAGCGTGATTGTAGTGAAATATTAAAGAAACTTTGAACAACATACATCTATAAGAAAGACATATTATGCACTTAAGCTTTTTACCATAAATAAAGGTTCTTAAATCATTATTACCTATTTTGCTAATTTAAAGCCAAATTACATCTTAAGCATAACAATGGCCATCTAAAATACTTCATTTTAACTATTTAGTCGTTTAATTGGCCCAAGCAAATACTAAAAAAACTGATGGCCATCTATAATAACTTAAACTCATCACACCGCAATATTATACCATTGCCCATATTTTGAATATAACTTCAGTCAAAGGACATATTCATGTAAATATATGATAACTGTAAAGAGGATTTATTAATCAAATAATTTGATATACTGATTTCCATTTACAATAATTCATTTGTAAATTTTACTATTTTAATTGAACTATTTATTGTAAAAATGATAGCCATCCATAATAATTTAAACTCGCCATACTATAATATTATACCATTGCTCAGATTTAAACATACCCCCCAGCCATAGAACATATTCATGTCAATATATATAATAATTATTTGGATGATCTTTTGGGCAATTTATGCAAAGATCTACTGATTGCTATCTCTGATACTTCATTCTTAAATTAAATAATACTATTGGTCAGTTTATGCTTAAACAATAATCATCTATTCCAACCAACTTGTCACAATAAATATCATACCATTACCCAGATTTTGAACATACCCTCAGCCATAGGAAATATTCATGTTTTTATAAAGGCTATGGCATCCCAGCTCATCTGACATGAATTACTGGTATCACCTTAGGTTTCTGAATTATCAGTCATACTAGTGTTGTTAGTAGACAGTTACAATGGGGCATTGGCCCAAAATAATTGGATTTTCAGGGCGATGATAATACTTAAAATTATAAAACCATGCGCAAAGACATTGGGTGATATGATACTAAATTAAGAATTTGAGGCAGGCTTTTAAACCTAATAAATCAAAAATAGTCAAAAGAAAAGAATTCTGGGGGTATCAAAGGGCAATCCGTTAAAAATTATAAGTATGATTGAAGGGTAAATTCATGAAAAGAATATTCCTAATGGATTGGCAATCTTGGTGGTAGATTAACACTCTCTTTATTATTCTTTGTACTAATCTGACTTGAGATAATTTCTGTTAAAATTGGATTGGTAGGTGACTCTATTGTGGTTTCCAAGTTGTAGTTCTAAAATGGTAGGATCTTTGTGACTCAGAATGGTCCTTTGAAGCATGCAACGTTCAAGGCTTTGCCTGATCGCCACATTGCCCCAATCTTACCTATTGCAATGATTGGGGCCAAGGGTGATGGGCACAATTGTAACAAATGTTGAAAATGGCAATCTGAAAAATCAGATGCTTTGAAATTTAACTTTAAGAAATATCTCAAGGTTGACAAGGAAGAAAACCCTTGTAAATGGCACTCTGGCCAACCAGATGCTGCCAAATCTAATGTTACCAAATATGGTGACAAAGATGTAAATCCTTATTAATGAAGCTCTGGCCAACCAGATGCAGCTGAGTCTGATGTCTTCAAATGTGTTGACAAGGATGAGAATCCTTGCAAATGGCGCTCTTGCCAACCAGATGGCACCAACTTTAATATTACTAAAAAAGTGACAAGGATGAAAATCCTCATAAATGGCGCTCTGGTCACCAGGTGCCGCCACATCAGGTGAGGCTGGACAAGCCTCTTGTCTTTTAGCACTAGTGGTGCCCAACCCAAAAGGGGGAGCCATCATGCAGCTTAATTGCAAAATGGGACAAACAAAGGGATTTTTATAAATAAAAAAATTATCAATATGGCACCTCATATAACATCCTGGGAAGCCATATCAGAAGGTGAGGAAGATTTGGGGAAATTTTTGTCCAGCGCCCAGTTTAGCTGGTGGACCATGGAGGACAGCATCGAAGTGGGAGCATCAGCGACATGGGCATAAGGGCTGGACAATCCTCTTAAAAATGGCAATTTGGCAAATCAGAGGTCACTAAAGCTTTTTTAAATTATATTAAAATTTATAGATAAGGATGTAACAAAGGTTTGGATTTTGAGAATAATTTAAGGTGAAAAAAATAACTGCATAAAAGTTTCTACAACTGCAAAGGTACCCTGTCTAGTGCTGGAATGAGCCTTGATGAGGAAATCGAGGGTCTAGATTCTTGGGTTATGCCTTTCATCAATGAGTTGCCCGTGGAATCCATGGAGAACAAGACCCACTCTGCCCTTAAGCCTAGTATAAATTTGTTTGATGAAGTTGCATAAAGCGGTTTTGTCTTCTATAATATTAAATAAAACTTAATAGATTCCAAAATTAATTTTAAAATTGGAAAATCATCTTTATTAAGAAAACCAAGGGAAACTGCACATGGACCACAGCTCAGACTTTGAAAAGGCCATTGAGCCCTTGTGTGCGCTTTCTGAAGGCATACCCTCTTGCTTTATGCCAGAATAGTTCTAACTGTTATCCAAACTTTCATTGTCAAGTGCCTTCCACACAATCAGATTAGCGATATTTTCACAGCAGGGTTATCCTGCTTGTGGGCACTTACCTGAGCTCTTTTTCCCAATTGCTTTGTGGAAGTGTTCATAGACATCATCTTTCACAAAGCAGGGATGGTTCTTTTAAGGATTTGGAGTTGGGTAGTTAGTTTTGGATAATTAAGAAAAGTTTCCCACAGTAAAATCCTGGAGGGTCTTGAGATGCTCATCATATTGGTGTTTCATTTGATTGGCTTGTTTCTTGGAGGTTTATTGGAGGTGGTTAAAATCAATTCAGTGGGAGTCAATTTCAGCAAGTTTCAAATAGTAGGACTAGACTGGTTTTAGTCTATCTAAAAGTTCAAAAGAGTTGTGTTGAGAGGTAAAGTGAATTTTGATACAATAGGCCCCTAAGATAGTAGGGAATTGTTTAAATCATTTCTTAGCATTATCCATGCAACCTTTCTCCATAGCGTACACAAGAGTTTGATTAAGCTGTATAGTTAAAACATTACATTGGGGATTGTAAGAGGTGGTCATTAAGTGTCTTGTTTATACTTGGGCTACTGCTTTAGCAACCAGTTGCTGTTAAAGTGTAATCCATTGTTGGACAGATAGTGTATGGGGATCAATAGGTGGTGATTCTTTATAAAGAAACTGGACTGCAGTAAAAGCGTCAGCCTTAGGAATAGCCTTGGCTCGGGGCCATCTGATGAAGTATTCTATAGAAACTAGAAGATATTTTCAACTTTGACTGATTACCTAAAACCATACAAAGTTAATTTCCAAGATATCAAATGGTTTTGTAGTGAGTATAGGATTGGGAAGTTTTTTCAGTTTGGGCTGATTGGCAAAAACTTGTCATAATTGAAAGGTGGCAACGTAGTTGCAAACATTAGTATAATTTTTGTGCCACCAATAAATTGAGAATAGGCGATCCTACATAGCTTTTTTTCTGAAAAATGTTTGGCATCATTGTGAGCTTCTTTCAAATACTTTAGCTGTAAACCCTTTGGGACAAATTTTTTATTAAATCCATTAGCTCGCATATAGAGCTGATTTTGGATGAGAGAATTGGTGTTCTTGAGTTTAAACCAGAGTTCATTGATTATCATCAGGGATTTAAATTTTGCAAAAATTGTTGAATTGTACTAACTCTGGATCAAAATCAGTTGATTCCACATGGAAAACTGAGATTTGATTGGTGTCTGGAGGGATATTAGAAAGACCATCAGTGATAGAATTCAATTTTTACTGGAGGTGTATAAAATTAACATTAAAATATCAGTTTTTAGTGCCATTGGATGTATCTACCATTGGGATTGGACTATTAAATAGGAAATGTACGGCGGAGTCTTATTGAAAATGGTAACATTTTCATCCATAAGATAGTATTTGTATTATTTGAGAGCATATATAATGGTATGTATATCATTTTTGCAGATAGAGAATTTGATTTTGGAAGGGCTAAATTTCTTGGAGATATATTCAATTACCAAGTATTTCTCATTTAAAATCTGAGTTAACACTTCTCTGAGGGCGATATTGCTTGCATCACTGAAAACATGAAATTTGTCCTCAAATCTTATGATTTTAAAATGGTTGCTTGGGTTATTGACTTCTTCAGTTCTTCAAAACTATATTATTCAGGATGAATAGATTCCCAGTGAACTCCTTTATTCTGTAAGCGATACAACAGGACTAAATATTTGATTGTAGGTCTAGTATGAAGATATCATAATAGTTGACAGTTCTAAGGAAGCTGATCAGCTCAATAGCCTTCTTTGGGTAGGTCCAGGATACGATGGCTTCAATTTATTAGGTCCATTTTTCTTCCATCAGTGGTAAGTATGTGGCATTAATAATTTTAACTCTTTGGTGCACAGAACCAGTTTGTATCTGTTGATACTAAATCTTGCGTAACAGATCTCTTGACTGATGCCAAAGTTTGAAAATTGGCTTGAAGCTGCAAACTAGTGGAGAGATTAAAAACAAAAAGAAGTGGCGAAATAAACTACTTTAATTTGTTAAAAAGCGCTGATATATAGGGCATGTGGTGACATAGTGCCTCAGAGACCTTTGTGGCTTAGTATAATCAGGATCTATCATGCCTTCCAGATAGACCGCCTGGTTAACACCATCATTGTTCTGCATCGTCCTTGTGACTACAAAAGTGGGGGGCGCGCCTCTTGAGGTTTGGGAAGTGGGTGTGGGATTCCAGAAGGAGGAACCATTGAATATCCTGTGCATGTATTTCCTGATCAAATATCATAATGTGCCTTCAGGGTAAGATTTTGCTTATGCTGGATTGAGAGTTCAATACTATTTAAGCTTAATTTGGAAGTAGGGATTTTTGATCACTCATAATCTCTAATCCTGACAACGCCCCCCCCCCTCAGGATCCTGTCAGAGGAGGTATAGGGCTGAAGGAATCAGCCGTGTACCTGATTCACCACTATCCCCTAATTGATATTGGCAATGGAGTACTCCTAGTTCACCTTATAAATGGCCTTATAAGGTCCAGAACAAAGAGCGTCAAGCTTGTTTTGTCAACCAGTGGGTTAATTGTGATGAAAGAGAACAGGTCAACTAATAAGAATTGGTAAAGAGGTTTGACCAAAATGAAATTGGGATGTCTTCCTTACTGTGGTAATGAAAATACCTTGAGTGGCTTGGCCTTGAATATAAAAAATTTCATTTTCTAAGGCCTTATAGTTAAATCAGAGTTCTCAGGTATAGAGTATTGAGAAGGGGCCGGACGCTACTTTGCAGGTGGGGAGCACGCCCATATAGAGCTTCAAATGGGACACCTTGATGATTCAATGGTAGCTTATTCAGTAAGCAAGCAAAGCGTTCGTTAGATAATGATTTCATCAAGAAGGGTTGGAGGTGGCAATCTTACGCAAAATAGAAATGAGGGATCCATTAGCACGTTCCACTGACCATTGGTTGATGGTTTGTAGGGGCGGTGAAACTCTGGTTAGTTCCAAAAAGCAAATTTAGTCCTTGGACTACCTGCAAGGTGAAATATAAACCAATTGTCTTAAAGTAAAGTTTGTGGGCATCTGTGCTGGGTTAAATGGTTTACATAGAAATAGAGCCATGGCCTTAGCAGTGGCAGCGGGAACAAAACTCAATTTAAACCATCTGCTCAAAGAGTCCACTGTTGGGACCATGGGTGTGATATCACAATCCCTGGATAATTTTAGGCCAGGGAACCTGAAACTTAAGGGTGTTGGATTAAACCCTTGTGCTCTCTTGGTCAAGAAGTCTTATTCCAGATACTTGGTCTGAAGAAGCAATTCCAAATGAAATATACCAATTTTGAATTAAAATTGAGCAAAAGAAGAGAGTATGTTTTATTTGATTAGTAGCCACAATATAACAGAAATCAGGGAGGTGTCTCAGTAAAAATCCAAGCAGTCCAAGCTTAAATCTATAATTTACACAAGTTGAGGATTCTGTGGCAGGCTAAATATCTCAGTCTAATAGGCTTCACTCGACGCGTGGATCAGGTCTGAACCCTGAGATTAGGTAGCTCTGAGGGAGCAATAGTTGACCGCATAAGTCATGGTTGATCCCCAACTTTGACAATCATTAAATTTGGTTAGGAATTATCCCCAACATAAGTTTAGCTATTTGGTCAAATTGGGATAATTCCCATCAGCTGACACAGCCAAATCTACAATTTGGGTAGGAATTCTGACAAAACCCCCCTTTTAGATTTTGGAGTAGGGGGAAAATGGATAGAGAAAGTGACTATATACTTATTTTACTAATGTACCTGAACAACCTCTACGTTTAGAGTGTTTGTTGCCCCATCTATATATGACTCTGTAAGGCCCCGACCAGTTGATGCCCAATTTGTTGTCACAACCTCAAGGCCAGTGATGGTAAAAAAGGACTAAGTCACCCGGTTGGAAGGTGTTTAGGAGTTCGTGCCTATCATTAAAGTGAGCAGTTTCTCTACTGGTTGTAGCGGACAGGTTTTTGGAAGCAAGGGCCTGAAGTTGGTTAATTTTATTTTACAATACTTCACGTAGTGACTTTAGGGGCTTTGGGGGAAGCTTGGTCAAGCATAGTATGTACTTTAGAAGGCAAATGGGGACTTCTGCCGTACAACTCTTGGAAGGGTAACATCTTGGATTTTTGATGATAGCTGATCCTATAGAACAGAATTGCACTAGGCAAATATTGGGACCAACGAAGGGGGTCAGTCATGGACAAATTCTGTAGGGTTGTAATTATAGTATCATTTTCCCGCTCTACCAATCCATTGGTTCCAGGATGGTAGGTGGTGGAAAATACCTGTGTGGTTCCCATCAATTTGGCTAGATCCTTCGCCAGCGTCAAGTGGAAATTTTTCCGTTATCAGAAAGAATGATGTTAGGGCACCCATGTTAGGTACTAATCTGATCATAGAAAACGTGTGTCTGTAGCCTTTGCCTAAGCTGAGGGTAGAGATACTGCTTTGATCCACTTAGTTAGATGGTCCACAGCTAGAAGGAGGAACCGATGATCATTAGAGGCTCAAGGGAGAGGCCCCACAACATCAATGTTAATAGTATGGAATGGTTCACAGGGTGGAACAACTGGATGTTGAGTTTAAAGGATTAGGTCCAGCTTGGCCTTTACATACCAGGCAGGACTCTAGTACATATTGGATTGAAACAAGCATCCCTTCCCAATAAAAATGAGATATAAGCCACTGGTAGGTTTTCTAAATTCCTCTGTGGCTGACTTACTGATGTCTATCCCATATGATGTCAGTTTGAGCTGAAGGTCATACATAAGGCACCCACTTTTTAGACACAATTTTGCACAATTGGCTGTTCTTTTCTTGAAGATTTGTCAAATTCTTTTAAAATTCCTTTTGAAGGGTTAAGAATTTACCCTTCCATAAATGCGATTGGGTTAGGAGGTCATAGAGTCGATCCTCTTCAGGGTTGGTTAAAGTTATTTGGGAAGCTGAGAAAAGCAATTCGCACTTTGGTGTATAGGACCTTTTCAGAGGATAAAAGAAAAGTGATGGTTTTGAAGTTTTATCGCCCATCAAGCAAATCTTCCATAAGGGTCCTTCGTTTGCTGTAGCATCTTAAGGAATCTTGGTTGGTAATTATGGTGAAATGCTTACCATATAAATAATGTCAGAAATTCTCAATATCCAGTAGGACCACCAAGCATTTGCATCTCATAATGCTATAGTTGCGTTTGGCTTTGGATAAGGTCCTGCTATAATATGCAATAAGATGGTCCACTAAGTTTTGTCATTCTGAGATAGTATAGCTCCAATGGCGATATTGCTAGCATTGGTAAAGAGGAGAAAGGGTTTGTTAAAATTTGGGTGAATAAGTACTGGTAAGTGGGAGAGAGATACGTAGCTGGTCAAAGGCCTGCTGTTGCTCTTCTTTCCACTGGAAGGGCATCCCTTTCTTCTGTAAATACACCAGAGGCTTAGAGGTGTCTGCAAAGTGGGAATAAATTGGCAATAATACCCCACCATCCCTAAGAAAACTTGTACATCTAGTAGAGATTTAGGGGGAGGGTCATCTTAGCAATGGCCAAAATTTTGTCATCCATCAGGATATTCCGGCTTTAATTACCTTATGGCCCAAAAAATCCATCTCATTCTGAAAGAAAGAGATTTTAACTAGATGGTGAAATAAAGGCTTTAATTTTAATGACAATTGTCATATTTGCTGAGAGACTTGCCTGAGGGGATTTAGATGTTTGGTAAAGGTTCTCAAAAAACAGTAATATTGTTGAGACAAACTAGCACACAGGAGCGTTTAAATCGCCTAGGAGTCCGTCCATGGCGCGTTGGAAGGTATCAGGGGGCGTTACATAACCCCCACGGCATTTGAGTGGGCTTTTGTAGTCCTTCACTTCAGATGAGAGCGCATTTTTCACAATCATTGGGTGAAAAATTGACTTGCCAGTACCCACTTGCGAGATCCATAGCTGAAAAATAGTGGGACCCCAACACCAAACATAAGGAATCATCTATATGCGGAAATTGATAGCTGTCTTTTTGAGTGATCGAATTGAGGCTGAGATAATCCATGACAACATGTTGGCCACCATCCTTCTTTCAAATTAATAAGAGTGGGGAAGCCCATGTGCTTTTAGAAGGCACTAATAAACTGGCCTTCAACAGTTGCTGTAACTCTAAGGCCACCTGAGCTTACTCCACTTTGGATTTTTGGTATGTCCAGGATTTCAATGGAGGGTGAGCCTCAGTCTCAAAATGATTAATTACCCTGGGCATTTTCCTGTAGTCACTTGGTACCAAGGAAAAAATATCGCCATACTTCTTGAGGAGGTCTTTGACATTCTGGCGTTCATTAAGGTTGAGATTGTCCCCAATTCAACTTTCAATTGGAGCTATGGTAGGTAGGTATTTAAATCCTAAATCCTGTAACGATCCAAAACAACTTGCAATGGCAATATTCTCAATGGGACATAGTTTTACATAAGCAAAAGGGGCATGCTGAGGGACTTGTAGGGTTCAGTTGTTTAGTTCCATAATAGAATAGAGATAGATTAACCGTAAGCAGGATCCAAAATCCCATGGCATGGCAACGTTTCCTTGATGGAAAAAGTTTGAGTATCCACTAAGCTCCAAAGTTGATTAGGAGGGGTATTAATCTGGATACTCGTATCCACATTAACTTGTGAGCCAGAGGTTATAGTGATAGGATGAGGGGCATAAAGAGAGGGATCCCCTCTTCAGCATCCAAAGCCTCTAGGGGTAACTTATTTTTTCCTACTAAGACTTGGTATTCAACTTTGCAAATGAAGGATAGGTATTTGAGTAAGCATGTCTGTTTTTTGGGGATTCTTTAATTTTGATGGGGATTTTATATTCTAATGAAATCCGATACCCTAGTGGGGATAGGTAAATTTCCTTATGGTTGATGATGCAAATGAATTCCCGTATCAATTGAACCCCAATAAGAAACTCAAAAGTATCATTTTCTAATGCAATGGCGGGGAGTAATTAAAAGTTTCCCTAAAAAAGATATGGCATAATACGCTCCAACCGTCTTAATGGACTGACTAACTGCTGTCCCATATTCATCATCATGGATCAAGTCTAAGCCATTTTTATCTTTTGGATAAGTTGGGAGAAATTAACGTTAACCATGGAACTGGTGTCAATTCACCAGGACTTTAACCTTATGTACAACTACCTCAACTCGAACCACCAAAGATCTGAACTGGGAATTAACAGCTAGTAGACTGTGGTTAGTGATTTTCAGTGAATCAAGCGGAGGATTCTGCCGCGGCCAAGCTTGGGGCTGTTCAATGCATTTGAAAGTTTTATCTACCAGTGCATGGCTTTCCATAGAAGAGTTGACTGCCAAAATTTGTTTGAGTAACTGACCAACATAATAGTAAGAAAGCTGGAGATTTTCAATTCCTTGAATAGAAAGAGGTATGTCAACTTCTGCAGTGGCAGCTAACACAAAACAGTCTGAAGTGCTGGGGATATAGATATAGCTAGAACAAAGGTCTTTAGGCACTTGATTTCCGTCAGCATAGGGATCCTCTTGCCTTATACTGGCTGATCTTTTGCTAACTTACGTTCAAGTACGTGACAAAAGTCCACAGTGCCGTTGGTTCTCTTGCAATGGGTGCAGTACAATTCAGGTGTATGCGAATTGGGGGGAGTAATGGCTAACACTTGGGGATTGGGCTTATTATTGTTAAAATGAGGTGGCCCATCAGGTTTATGTAGTTCATTCAGAATTTCCATAAATAGCTGTTTTAATATGGAGGAGGGAGGTCATTTGTTCTTCACCGCTTTTAGATAAAGTAGAAAATTAGGCGTATTTTTTAAATGCCAAAAATGAAGTATTACTAGCATAATCTAATGTAAGATGATTCCCTGCAAACGGCATTTGAGCCTTGAGGTAAAAACAGTGGGTGAATTCATTTTAAGTTTCCCCTAATTAATGCTGATGCCCATGAAGGTCTGTTTTGGTTTGATAAGGTTAGGTCACTCCCAAATTGCCAGAGAAAGGCAGTCTTGGAATCAGTCCAGATTTGGCAATGAATCAGATGGGGGACTATGATATCTTGCGCCATGCAACTAAGACAGTAAATCAGGTGTTTAAGCCATTGGTGTTTGGTCGCTTACTCCATAGAGCTTTCATAGAAATATAAGAAAGATAAGATGCTTCCCTCCCTGAGGACATAAATTTCTTTAAACAAAGGTTTAAACATATCACTTGGGGGTTGGAGGCTGAATGACATGAACCAATACTGGGACCACGCTTTCACCTAATGAAGAAGCGGTATCTCATGAATACACTTGAGTTTGAAGCGCATCCACTTGACTCCGCAGATTGTCAATAATGTCAATTATTTAATGTATTCTTTGATGAGTGGCAATGAGAGCCAATCTCATGGTGACGAGTTAGTTTATTTGCGGCATTTCATTTTTAAAGCGGTATTGGCAGCTTGGAGTTTGAGTCAATATTGTTCAGTGGCGAGCACCTTTGCTCCAACTCACGTACCACATCAGGTAGGGCTGCCAAGGTCCCAAGGCGTTTGTGATGAGCAGGTAAGGAAACTTTGAGGAGAGAGAACTCCATCTTGAGTGAATTGGGCTCCTTGGTCAATGCGTCCCAATTGGACATTAAGGTTTTTACTTGCTGAATTTACACCTGGAGGCGTTCATTGGGGATTCCTGGGTCAACACTGGGTTTATGGAGGTCCTCTTGGCTCAGGGGTCCCCATCCACCATCCTGTACGTCATGACCAGGGGGTCATTGTTCACCATCTTGTATGTCACGATCAGGAAGTCCTCGTTCACCATCATTTGTCATGATCAGGGGGTCCCCATTCAGCATCACGTCCATCATAACCAGGGGTCCGCGCTCACCAAGCACTCCTTGTGGTCCTGAAGAATTTAGGCTATTCTTGCCATCACGTAATTCTTATAACATTTCCTCCAAGGACTGGATGCGTTCTTCCACAGAGGTGATAAAGTTTCAAATTTAGATCATACTTTGCGGTCAATCTACAACCTGGTTATGGATAATGACCTCTAATTAAAAAACAATTAAGGAGTTCTGTCAGAATAAAACTCATGACTCCTTGATCCAGACGGTACCACAACTTGTATCTCATTAATAAGCTGCGATTTTCCAATATATCATTTTGGTTTTCACTTATAAACTGGGAGGCATATTGATAGAATTGGAGGAGCTGCGAGTGTATTGTCTCTTATAACTGCAAGTGGCAGAGTAATTTCTGATGATAGAACCCCACTACTTGAAGTAGATGGTACAAGGTGGAATGTATAAAGTGACGCTGATAGCGTTCCATATGTTTAGCTCTAACGTGTTCTATATTAAGAAAAGAACTTTTAGAAATATCATCATAGGGGCTGGCACTGCAAGAGCCCGTCTTCTATTAGCTTGGCCTCCAGGGGACAATGGCCCCAGATAAGAGGAGCTGGAAAGCTTCAGCGAAGCCTGATAAATGTAAATTGTATTGTTCAGCAGACGGAGCATGGTGGGTCACATCTATTGATGGGGGAAATAGAATGTCGCGGTTGGCCACTGTATCTCCTACATGAATATTGATTTAAAAGCCAAATGCTATTGATTTGGAAATTTCAAATAGAATATTTTTAGAATTTTGACCAAATTAGGATCACAGTGCTTAAATCATAACTCTACCAATCCGTGTACATTCCTTTACATGCATATTGATCATCCAGTCACTGAGAAAGTTGGCTTCATGATCTGAGGCGTTTTCTGAATCTGAATCATTATTACTCATTGTTGCTTTTAATAACTTTTTTATTTTTATAAATTCACCTTGAACTCAGGGTGTAACTGGAGGGGAGCACCAGTTTTTTCAGGACCACGAGTTTAATACCACATATCCCTTAATAATTTTAGGCCAGGGGACCCAAAGCTCAAAGGTGTTGGATTATACCTTTGTGCTTCTCTTGGACAAGAAGTCTTATTCCAGATACTTAGTCTGGAGAGACAATTATAAATAAAATATACCAATTTTTACTTAGAAATGAGATAAAAAGAGTATGCTTTATTTTCTTAGTAGCCAAAAAGTATAAAGGAAATCAGGGAGGTGTCTCAATAAAAATACAAGCAGTCCAAGCTTACATCTATAATACACAAATTGGGGATTCTGCAGCAGGGCAATTATCTTAGTCTAATAGGCTTCGAAAGCTGCATGGATCAGCTTAAACCCCAATATTAGGTAGTTCTGAGGGAGCAATAGTTGACCAAATAAGTTTTGTTTGATCCCCACCTTTGAGAGTCATTAAATTTCGCTGGGGATTATCCCTGACAGAAGTTTGGGCTATTTTGTCAGATTAGGATCAATTCCCATCAGCGACACATCCAAATCTACAATTTGGGTAGAAATCCTGACATCCACAGATAAGAGGATATATTTATGACCATGCAATCCAGTGGGAAGAGAACCTACTACATTTATGCTAATGACATTAAAGGGACCTGATGGGGCAACGACTGAGTGCTGATACTGGGGATTGGTTCAAACTTTGGATGGCATGTCATACACGCCTCCGGGTCCTCTTGGATGATTTCTACCATTAAGTCCCAGTAGCATTGTTTCTTTAGCCATTTGTGAGCCTTCTATAATGCCCCATGTCACACAGTCACATGCCCTTTTAAAATATGTCATTATAAGAGGAATGATGGATGTAAGGCAGCCATTTTTAATTAGCCCTCTTATATAGAATTCAATCCTTGATCAGGGTGTGCCAGATCATTTTCAGAGTTCAGCTTGTATCTTGGGAGTTTCCAACTCCTAAGGTTCTGGCTGTTGAATCATATTGTATATTTTTCCCTCCTTGGGGGTAAAAGCATTCACTAATGGCATCCTAGAGAGACCATTGGGACTATTTTAAATCGCTATTGCATGATGGACAATAGTGAAAATTGTAGATCTGCAGCCTTAGGGCCCATTTGGCTAACTGGCCATTTGGTTCCTTCATTTGCTGCATCCATCAGAGCGAGGAATGGGCAGCGATGATGGTGAAGTGGGTGGCATAGAGGTAGGGCCAAAAGCGTTTGATCACTAACAAGACATCCAGGAATTCCAAATCAAGATACTATAGTTCCGTTTGGATTGCTCAAGGTCTTGATGAAATAAGCTACTGGATAATTGAAATGACTTTTGTCATGATGGGCTAGGATGGCCCAATGGCAACATCACTCACATCCATGAATAGCAAGAAAGGTTGATTGAAACGCAAAAGAACTAAAATGGGTTAACTGGAAAGAGCGGTCCTCAATGCATTAAAAAGCCTGTTCTTGTACAGGCCGCCACTCAAAAGGCACATTCTTTTGCAGGAGTTAAAACAGGGGCTCAACTAGGTCGGCAAAATGAGGATAAACAGATGATAATAGCCCACCACACCAATGAAGACCTGAATATCCCTCAGGTTTTGGGGGAGCGACATCTTCTCAAAGGTCTCGACTTTGTTCAGAATGGACTGGATACCATATTTTGAGACCTTATGACTGAGGAACTCTATTTCTAATTATAAAAAAGAAATCTTAGAAGGTTTAAGTTTTATTTAAGCCTTCCTAAGTTGATTAAAGACAGCCCAGAGGTGTTACACATGGCCACTGAAGGTTTGTGAAAAGATGGTGATGTTTCAAGGTATATGAGGACACAGGATAACTTCAGGCCCCCAAGGATCCCGTCCATGGCAAGTTAAAAAGGTGGCTTGTGCTTTGTAAAGGCCCTGGGGCATCCTCACAGGTTCAAATAGCCTTTTGTTGGCTATGAATGCACACTTGGCTCAGTCTTTAGTAGCAAGCTCCACTTGCTAATATCCGTTAGCAAGATCCATTGCAGAAAGTATTGTGACTCGGTGAGAAAGCAGAAATAGTCATCAATTTAGGGCAAGGGATAACTGTCTTTCTTGGTAATGGAGTTGAGCCAGTTGCAATCCAACACCACCCAGTGGCTGCCATCCTTCTTCTGATCCTTCAGGAGGGGGGAGGCCCAAGGATTGTGTAAAGGCACAAATACCCTGGCTTAAAGTAGTTGCTTGAGTTCTATCATCCCTGGGCTTCTTCAATCTTACTTTTTTTAAAAGGTTGGGACTGAAATGGGGAGCGTACCCAGTCTCCACATAATGTAGTACCCCACTCATCTTTAAAAAATTTAGGTAGAGGCCAAAAAGAGGTCTGAGTACTTCTCTAATAATTCTTTTACTTGGCTATGTCATTCCTCAATGAGCTCTTCCCTGATATAAGTGTAAACAGAGCCACTGATAGTGACGTCTTTAAACCAAAATCCCTCAAACTCTTGTCAAGAAATTGAGATGTTTGGACAATAAACCATATATCTGAAGGATTGTAAATCAGAGTTGAGTTGAGCAACGAGATTGAGTGGAGGATTATGTTGACTTGAGGTGAATTGATCAAAGTATTCATAGTTCAGTGAATTGAGAAAATTCTGCTGAAACTTTTGATAGAATGAAACATCTAAAACTGTAGCAAATAGGGGAATTACTAATCGGAAGGGTCAAAACTGTTAAGGATACCAAGAATTAAGAGTTGAGCTTGATAATGAGAAATAAGGTCTTTTGAAAAAAAGAAGAAGAACGAAGAGGGTTTAACGGAAGTAGTCCATTATTAATATTAAATAAACTGGGTTCCAGTTGGGCAAAAGTTCCTATATTATTACTTTATTGTTATTTATTGAGTATTAGTGATCATCATATCTCTCGTCCATTCCTCAGTGGGGTTTTCCCTGTGCAACCAGCTCGGTGGATCCAACCAATATTGCCAAAATTTAACAGTGGTGCTCACTACAGGGGGCTCATTGATCAACAAATTAAAAGTTTTATATTCACCAAAGCCATGGCGCAACTGGCTCACCTTGATGGGGATATACCCCAGTTTATTGAGTTTTAATATGCGGAACTGAAGCTTGCCTTGGATACACTTCTTCAGGCTCAAAAATGGTTCTTCAAGAGAATAAATTATAACAGATCATCTCGCCAAGGCCCTTCACCAACTGCACCTAGTAGGTGACCAAAGTAACCAACTTGCTGACCATTTTGTGCGACACTAAAGAGCGACTGAACTTTGCAGAGAAGAAATAGAGTAGTAGTGCTGGAGAGGAAGGGGTATGCTTAGATAATCTGCCCCTGTTTAACCGCAACAGAAACATACCCAGATTCTTTAAGTGGTTTGAATTTGCAGTAGAAGGGGCTTTTCAGTCAGCGGAAAGCTATACTGTTGTTATCTGCTCTGGATGTTGAGAGCGCTGACCAAGTCACCTGTTACCTTAAGAGTAGTAACGTAACATATCATGAGGTGAAGGAGACTGTGATCTTCCTGTTTGGGGGTTTGGAGAAAATGTCTCAGCGCAAGGCAGAGTTTTTGACATTAATTTTCAAAAGAACGAAATCTTGAGTGGAGTTTGCTAAGTGGTTCACGGCTGAGGCTCATGTGTTGGTGAAATTGATTTTTTGAACTAATGAAGAGGTGGGCGCAGCTATGACAGCGGCTTTTAAGCCATTTTGTGAACTGTATAATGCTATGTCTTACGTTCTTCAAGATGACGTAGAGTTATTAAAATTCATCAGTCATTTATGCTATCTATCCATCATTTTTATGATCCCAATGTGGAATGGAAAGTCCCTTTAATTGCTACTGAATCTCCATCGGAAATTAGACAACAATGGCTTGGTTATAATCTGTTAGGTAATACTCGTCCACTTAACGCTCAGGAAAGTCATTTCCGTCCCCATTTTCCTCAACAAGCTCATCCTTGGACAAATTAGAATCCATCATATAATTTCTGACCTGAGTCTATGGGTGCAATACCGAGATGAGTGCCATTTACAAATGCCTATTTCTTGTGCAGCCAACGAAGCCATTCTGCAGCTATCTGTCCAGGCAAACTGAATTTAAGTGTAGTATCAGATGCCCCAAAATGAACATGGAAAAGATTGAGCGGAGTAGAAATGGGATGCTCTACTTCTTGTAATCAATCCTATTTTTCCTGATGATTCCACCGAGTTGCTTTGTGTCAGTCCCAGTCCTCACCCTAAAAACTTATTATAACAAATACCTTATGATATATTGGCCTCAAACCGAGGGAGAGACCCCAATAATGTAGACTTGGAGTTCTGCCAAGATGTGCAAAAGCTATACACCTGGAAAATCCTTGAGTGGAATGGTACAGTCAACGGCGAACCTTCAACACATGTTGCAGCTCTAGAGGGGGTGCCTGTGGTAATTCCAGTAGAGAATATTACTTAGGAGTATCCTCATATCGGCGCTGGCATTATCTCTTTTCTGGATAACAAAAAGCCCAAGGATGTTCATATAATAACCACCAATGGTTCCTGTAATTCAGAGTGTACCTACTGTGATATTTTTGTTCAGAACACAAAAATCTGGGCGATTATAAATACTGGTGCTCCAGTTAATATAATCTCCACCAAGCTTTTGTCTAAGCTTCTGTTGAAACAGGATGTTGACCAAAGAGTAGTGTATGGGACTTATGGGGCACAAGCACTGTGTTGGAGGGCGCATACAGCGCGTTGCCTTTGAGGTTCAGGTTGGTCAGAGCATCCGCTCCAGCTGTGGTTTTGCCTAATAATAACCATGATATGTTGATTGTTGCTGCATTCATGCGGCGATTTGAGGCCATGATCAATATGGCGGATGAAACATCAGTATTCTAGGACAACAGATCCCCATTTACTTTACCTCCAGTGGAGACCCAAAGGACCTAATCCGCTCCAGTAAGATCAATCTAGAATGTAGCGATGGGGTATTTCCTGTTTGATATTGGCGGATGAAGTGGAGGACCAGATCCCTTCCTAGCCAGATTAATGAGTACAACGGTTTTCCACTACGGGCAGCAAGCACTTTAAGTATACCTTCTAAGCATCAGTCCATAATAGGGACATAGCTTGAAATAGACATCCCAAAAGGACTATACTGGAAAATTTTGGGGCCCTACCAGCAATCGCTGATTAAACCTCATGTGGCTCCAGGGCAAATGTTACCAGTACATAGGGAAGTGAAGGTACTGCTAGCGAACCTATATAAGGAGTCAATGACGGTATAAAGGGATCAGGTGGTGGCTTATTTACACTTAACTCCTATTTTTAAGTCAGTTATATTTATGACTTCAATCATGGGAGGACCTCGGACTACCTGCAAAAACCTCATTTGGCGTAGTGAAAGTGGTTCTTTAGGAATCTCTGATTGGGCTGTCGGAGGAACTGAAATATATGGCGATGGTTCTGAATGAAAATACCAAGATATTTTTTCTTCTGATGACCATGATTTGGGATGCGCATGCAGGGTGGTGCATTAGGTAGACATGGGAGACCACCCTCCCATTCAGTCATGGCCCATCCAGAGCTCCAAGGCTTCAGAGGAAGTATTTCTGATGATGTAGACAAATTGATTGAGCCGGGGATGTTAGAGATGTCCAAGATACCGTGGGCATCACTGTTGCTAATTGTCAAGAAAAAGATGGCATAAACTGGGTGGTCATTGACTACCAGAAACTTAACAATGTCACAAAGAAAGATTCATACCCCCTCCCGCAGATTGACAATGCTTTAGATTGACTGGGAGGTGCTAATTATATTTTTGCCATGGATTTGATAATGGGTACTGGAAAATCGAGTTGGCAGCGGCAGGATGGGAGAAATACGCTATACTCACCTCTAAGGGGTTATTCCAACCCACGCGTATGCCCCAAGGGTTATGTAACACCCCAGCTACATTTTAGTGGGCAATGGACACAATCTTAGGTAAATTGAAGCTTTATAGCGCCCTAGTTTACCTTAAAAATATCAATGTGTTCTCTTTGATGTTCACATAGCATATGGACCATTTTGATCAAGTGTTCCACCACCTCACTGATGCTAACATTAAGATCAAGGCTTGGAAGTGTCATTTTTAAGGATCAATTAGAATATCTTGGGCTTATAAGGGACTCAAAAGGTCTTAAACCCTTGCTGGCAAAGGTGGATGCCATACATAAGATGACTTGGTCAGGCAATAAGTGAGATATCCAAGTTTTTAAATTGGGTAAGTATTACCGGTGGTTCATTACTAACTTCAGTTGTATTGGGGTACCGCTCTTAGAGTTATTGAATAAAAACGCCACCTTTGACTGGACTAAATAATGTCAAAACGCTTTGTGATGTCCTGCAGACCGCGTTGAAAGCGCGCCCATTTTGCAGTATCCAACTTGAAAAAAATTTATAGTGGAATCGGATGCATCCCTTTCTGCTGTAGAGGCAGTATTATCTCAGAAGGATGTTGACGGTGCAGAGCACCCTATCAACTTTTGTAGCTGAAGTTTAAACTTTCATGAACGGAATTACATTATGACCAAGCAGGAGTGATTAGCGGTAATATATGAATATAAACAGTTCTGGGTTTAACTTCACATTGTGAAATTCCAAGTGGTAATGGATTATCATCTTTGCATTAGCTGCAGAATCTCCATGAACCTGAAGGATGGTTCGTGCAATTGGCATGGAAGCTCCAAGTATATGTCTTTGAGATAGTACACCGGATGGAGGCAAAACATCAAATGGAAGATTGTCTTTCACAGTTACCAACGGTCACCATTATGGCAGATTTGGCCAACATCATGTATGTGAAGATGACGGTGGGAAAGTATCACGATGAGCTGCCATAGGTGATCAAAATGCTAGATGGACTTAGATGGAATACCTTCTTGCGCAATAGGGAACTATATAAGCATACTGGAGAATCGACGCTGATCTTCCCAAAACCCTCTGACAGACCAGCAATTATCTTGGATGCACATAGGGCGGTAGGTCATGGAGGTTTTCAGAAAACGCTGTAGTTTTTGTGACCCCATTACTATTGGTAGAGAATGCACTATGATGTGATTGAGATTATTGCTTGTTGTCACCAGTGCCTAGTGGAAGCCATTCCACAATAAGACCACTAACCAACTGTAAAAGCCTCGTTTTGCTTGGCATAATGTTTCTCTTGATGTGGTGGGGCCTCTGTTGACTGGTGTGAACCACTCTAATTATTAATAGTAGTAATAGATCATTTGAAGCAATGGGTGGAAGCAAGAGAGATCAATGATTTGGAGGCTGTAACCACCCCCAAGTTTATCATGGAGTGTGTCATACAGCGACATGGTTGTCCACAGTTTATCCTAACAGACAACAGAATCAATTTCACGTCGCATATCCTGCCCAAGTTGAATAAGCTGTTGGCAATCTGTGGGGTCTTAACTACACCCTAGCACCTCAAATCTAATGAAATGGTTCAACGGGTCAATGGGACATTGGTAAAATTCTTTACAAGCTGGTAAAGGGTTGACCCTCTGAATGGAGTACCATCATGTCCACCGCGTCTTTGCATATAATATCAGTTACCACTTGTCAACAGGTAAGAGTACTTTCCAATTGCTCTATGGTAGACATCCGGCTTTTCCCCACTTTTCTTTACTCCTGTGTGGAGGATCTTGGCGGAGTAGACCCACAGCGTTATCTGACCAACTTAATGGACATGCTGATAAGTTTATAAATGGAAGCTTATTCTATCAGCTTGGCTAAGAAAATTTGTGATCAGGTGGTTGACCAAAGTAGACGCAGCAGACTCCCACAGTTTGATGTAGAAGATCATGTCTTGTTCCACGACCAACATGAATTTGGAAGGAAGAACAAGCTCGCTAACATATAGACCGGAAATTAAAACTAATTTAAAAGACTGGTACTATGTCTACACCATTAAGGGGCCTGCGGGTGGTCAGATTATCAACTGAGTTCACACAAAGTTCCTCCGAGCATACAAGCAATAGGATCATATTGTCCAGTCAAGGGGGGTAATGGTGAGAAATTGATATGACTGGATGATAATGCATATATTCAGCAGATTTTAAATTAGAGTTGATGTGAGCCTCAAGATCAAGCGAAATATTATGTTGATGTGAGGCGAATCAAATGAATTATTCATAGTTTGGAGAATCAATGGAATTCTGCCAAAACTTCAATGATAGCATGAAACACCTAAAACTGTACATAATATGGAATTACTAAGCAGAAGGGTCAAAACTGATTAAGAACCAATTATTAGGAGTTGAGCTTGAGAATGAGAAAGGGGCCTTTTAAAAAAAAAAGGAATAAGATGATTTAACAGAAGTAGTAAGATATTATATGTAAAATAAACAGGGTTCCAATGGGGCAATAGCTCTTTATATTAATACTATATTGTTATATGTTGAGGATTAGAAATCATCATATTGCTTTTCCGTTGCTCAGTGGGTTTTCCCTGTGCAACAAGCTCGCGGATCCAGCCAATATTGACAAATGTTAACACTTCCAAAGCTGTAGAGCTCATTGACAGCCTCTTTGGTAGGAGGTAACATAAGCAGCTGGAGTATTAGGGCCCACTACCCTAGGTTTGTCAGTAAGGTTAGCCAACAACATTGATATGGATACAGCATAGGTGGGATCTAAAAATTTACAGACAGGTTAGGACCTCTTTGACAGACAGGTTTACTAGACCCCAGATCTCCAGCAGGTATCCAGAGGGGATAATGATGTGAACCCATGGTGTTGACAATAGTCTGGGACTTTGGCAGTATAGTGGTCAGTTTAGGTAAATATATTGGCACGCCTTTATGGCTATTAATGTAAGTCTGGGGGAGCGTACCCTTTGTCTAGACTGGGCGGTGTTCCCATTTCCTATGAAAAAGGGTCCTAAAAGGGCAGCGGTACCTTTTATCGCAAAGGACAATCTTGCCCATATTGTAGACAAGTGATGGGTAACCTTCCTCCTCTTGAAAATCCCACCACCTATTTCCACAATTGTCTCCGCCAAATTAATACAGCAAATTGAGGAAATTTGCGCCAAAATAATTGGAATATTTCATCTCCATAGGCCAAAAAGGATCTTACTAAGTTGATCGTACTGAGCCCTCAGTATTAAGGTCTGGAAGCCTTAAACCCTTGGCAATCAAGCTTGATGGGGTCTCACATTCAGTAAATGAGAAACCATTTGTCAAATTCTAAGCAAAGCTCTCCATTGGCATCAGTTCATTGGAGAATGTTGTTATCAGTTTAAAACCTGCTCCAAAACTTTGGGGACAAAGCTCAAGGGGCATGTACCTTTAAATATGAACATGCCCAATGACAAATCCTTGGTTAGACTCACCAATGGCATTGGGCCATTGGGAAATAATGTTGCCAATTTGGAACTCCCCTTGAAAACATCGGGGATAAAGCTTGATGGGAATATACCTCCATATTTGATTGTTGCTGCCAGCCTGGAACCCTCCCTCAAAAATTAGGATCACTGTTTGTTGCATCTCGCTTGGCTGAACAGATGCCAAAGTGACCAGGTGCAGGCGGGTTGAGTATCCCAAACCTGTTTCCACCCTCTTGGGACCGCCCCTATGTGGGGTGGCCTTGGGAGGTTCCTGTCACCCATCAGGTGAGACGCCATCATGCTAACCATTGGAAATTCGGTGAAACTGCATTTGGACACCCAAGGTCAAACTGACAGCAACTCATCCCGCTGCTGAAAATTTCAAAGTCTGTTCAAAGTAAATTTGTTTCCCCCCACTTGAAGTTCGCCAGATTAGGCAAATCCTCAAGGGCCCCAATCCTGAGTTTTACTAAGCTATTTCCATAACTCAATAATCTATTTAAACAGTCATAAAACACTGAGAAAATTGATAGTTGATTTTCTATTTTTAAATCCAATAACATTACCATTTCCCAAAAAATATCCTATTTTTCAATGAAGAAATTCAAACCACCCAGCCCAATCCAATTTTCCCAAATTCCCAAACCTGCAGGCCCTGGGTCATGATTTCCTGGCTCTTTGCCAGGTCTATTTTTACACTTATGTCCTATTGGCACTCGGTGGCAAAATTTTTCAAGCTCAAACAAACTATTCAAGTAGCAGTGCCTTTGGCATTTGGGTTTGCCATTTGGATGCTTCAGCATTCAGACTGGCAGGCTGGTCTTAACTTAACTTGCCATTATCATGACTAAATCAACCATCCATTACTTTCAACTATTTCTGCCCTTCTCGTCAAGATGAGTGCAGCAGTGGTCATCTTCTATTAAGTAAATAAAGTTGTAAAGGAGATTTTATGACCGCATTACCCCAGTATATTAAAAGTTTACTCAGTCCACCCTCCAAAATGGGATTTTCATGCTTGAAGCCGCCAATGTGGCCTTGGTTTTAAATCCCAGCTCCAAAACAGTACCTGTATTGATCCTTAAAGCTGACGCTGCCCCCACACACGTGTTAGTTTATTCTGGCAATCCAGATTATGAATCATCTGCTCCTGCCGCAAACCTTGTTATTTCCCCCAAATTAGTCATAATCTCTTCCTTATCTACAGACTTTAACCATATCTGCAAATAAACAGAATTCCTCCAACTTTATATTACCAATATAAATTGGTATCAGAGCTCAACAGGCGTCCTTTGAAGCTTTGATTTACACTAAAGCAGTGGTTAACGTTATGAGCTTAGAGTTGGTCAACAAGCTTGATCTTGACCTGGACTTGGGTCCTGTAGTAATGGTTGCGTCGTAATCCTCCCAGCCATCATACAAAGTATGGCGGCCAATTCCTTTCTCAGTTCAACAGTTTAGTTTTTTCAATCGCTTCTTAATGATGCCTAATCTCACTTTCCTAGTAATTTTGGGTGTGAGCTGGTGGCGTTGGCATCATGTAAGTATTCACCTTGAGTCTAATATTCTGTCATTCTCCAATGGTCAGACATAGGGCTAATTTCCCTTAGTGGATACGCTCATTAAAACTCAAGGTCATGGATTGGTCACTTCACTTGTTTCTCCTAGGGCCTCCTATCAAGTTTTCCAGAAGCATTGATAAAATATTAAAGTATTTTGATTCTGAGAAGGTGGACCATCTTCCCCTCATACAAATTTTGATTTGGGCTTTAGAACAACGGTGTAGGTAATGAACATTAACTGCCCACTGTACCCGCACACAGTGGAGGAGGAGGCTGCCCTTAATGCATGGTTGGATGACATGCTTAAGAAGGGTTGGTTGTTTAAAGAGACATCTCCTGTTGCCTCCCAATCATCTTTGCCAAGAAGGCTGATGGTTCCCTTCGTCCATGTGTGGATTACAGACACCTTAACAAAGTTACAGTTCACAATCCCTACACAATCCCTATGGAACAGACAATTGGCAAAGCAAGTGCCAAGTCACGTGTATTCTCAAAACTAGATCTTGTCAATGCCTTCAACCAGATTTGGTTGATGGAAGTTCAGGAAAGGATGACTGCAATCTAATCAAAATGGGAACATTTCTATCTCGTTGCAATCACTTTTGAAACTTATTCAATTCAAGTCTGATTCTAGTTTGATAATCTCACAGAGGAGATTAGTCTGCGCCCATGTCAGGGAGCAGTTGGCCAAGTAAGGTAAGAGGAGCAGGTGGTAGGTCCATGGCCTCAAACGTTTGAAAACGCCCCAGAGAAACCGGCGGAATAAAAAAAGTTTTTAAAAAACTGGCGGTCACTATTTCCCCAGAAATCCTCACTTGGAAAGCACGATGCAACCAGTACATCAACACGCCGCACTCCCAACCACTCTTGTCGATGGAATACAGAGTCTGTGTGTTTCTGGACATCCAACAAACAGCTCTATGGGAAAAATTTTGTGGGGATGTGCACACTTTTTTCCTGACTGAAGTGTACATTGCACCTCACTCCATGTCACGCGGTTGGCTGGACCTAGGTTTCAAAAACAAGGAGGCAGCAGATGAAGCTGCTGTGGTGCGCGTAGTGATTGACCTCCCCAAAGGGCAATAGGTCATCTAAACCAAAAGCACCAGATGGACAAAATCTAACCAAATTTTCCTCATGTTTGACTTTTTGCCTACTACAGTAAAACGTTCCATTTTGGAGCAACACCTGAAAGATGGTCTCACTGTTTACAGTGTAATACAATCTTTTGAGATGCAACGCTTTATGCTGATGCCCCACCTGTGCACCGGCAAAGCCATCGCAGTTCTGACCCCAACTGAGGAGATTGCAAAGGACCTAACCTAGATCCCGCACTCCACATATATCAATATTGAAGGGCATACCACCCACCCTTTCTGGGTAACCGTGGACAGCGCGCCCCCCATCTGCACCCACTGTGACGCGTTTGGCCATAAGACACATGCATGCCCCACCAAGGAGGGCGTCACATTCCAAGAGCACCCCTCAGCAGCCATGGCCAGCGGAGAGGCGCACTACAAACCAACCGTAAGCACCAAAGAGGCTTTCCTATGGGGAGCACAAGGCTGCTACCTACTGGTAAAGCCTATTTCCCCACAAGAGCGGAAGAAGGCCAAGCAGGCCCACAGGGCCGCGGCCAAGGAAGCGGCCAAAGTCACCACCGCTATCCCACACTCCCAACGCCAGGAGGACATCAAAACCTTCCTGGCAGAAGCAAATCAGGAATCCATCAACCAATCAGATTGGGAAGCCCATATCAATTGGGCCACACGATCTGAGGATCCAATGGGTGACTCAAATTCTCCTGATCTTTGCAACTAAGCTCCGGTCAAAACTGACTTGGCCTTCAACCTACCTGAAAATTTTTTTTGCCCCGCTCAATGGTGCACCAAACTCATCTGCACCGCAAAAAATTTGTCCGACGTCAGGGAAATAAAAAGTGAAGGCAAAAGCCAATGCAAATCTTTCTGCAAAAATTAACAAAAATACTGATAGCGTTGCTGTAAACACCCACGCTGCCATGAAGGCCCGTGGGGATCTAGAAGAGGCTAGTGGGCCTGGGTGCCCACCCCCTCACACCTAAGGTGCAATGGGGGAAACCTTCACTTTAGGGACATTGAATATCACCGGACTCAAGGCCTTGCCGTCCTGGGCTAGGAAACTGAATTTTTTACAACAAAATTTACCCGTGGATATCCTGGCCATCCAGGAGTCCCACTGTCTGCAAGATTCCGAGGAGGCTTGGAAAACAATGCTCCTCCCATCCCTATCCTTTTGGTCGAAGCACTGTGGGGTGCTAATTTGGAAAAATGATTTTTTCAAATTTTTATTGTCAGAAACCTTCCTCAATGGCTGAGTCCTCGTTGTCACTTTTTCATGGGCTGATGTGGTACACACTATTGTCAACATCTATGCCCCAAACGGTGCACAAGAGCGTCAGGAATTTTTCTTATTGGTCAAATCCCTCCCACTACCCTCAGACCCTTTCATTGTCGGTGACATGAACTGTTGGCTAAACACTCCAACGGACCAGTGTCCTTCCTCCTCCCACACACCTCAGGGCCATGTTGAACTTCGCGTTCTAAAGGCCACCCTTGGGTTAATGGATGCACTGCCATGGCAAGCCCCGCTGCTCAAGAATATGATGCGCCCCCACATCCACAACGGCCAAATAAGGTCCATGTCCCGCATTGACCTTATCCTTACGCCAGCAAAATTCCAACCCCACATATCCCACTTTAAAACAACAAAAATGGAATTCTCTGACCATCGACTGGTCTTAATAACCTACCACCTACCTGTCACAGCTGCTAAGGCCCCACATTGGTGCAAAATCCGCCCCCCCCGAGCTTGCGTTGCCAGGATTTTCTATGTGGGTGGAATCAGCAACTTTGGTAAAAGAGTTTGTTGCACCATTTTGCGTGGACCCCATTTCCACATGGGCAACTTTCAAAGAAGATACCATCCGCCAATATCGCCACCTCTCCTCCAGATGCTCACAAGCCACATTGGCTGTCATTTTGCGCGCTCTGGAAGAGTTGGCACACCTGGAGTCCAACATCCCGGCTACAGGATACAGCTCTGCATAGGGCCAGAAGTGGGAAGAGGCAGCTGCCCACCTCAATGCGCTCGAAAGGCAACACAAACATCGGGTTTGTGTTCAGTACAGGGCCAAAGACATCACAAAAGGCGACAAGTGCACCGCATAATTTTTAAAAAAAAGTTTTGCACCACGCTAGAGCATGGCCTGCACACAGGTGCAAAGATTGGATGATTCCAGTGCAGATGTTCCAGTTGAAGTGGCAATCAAAACACAAAAGTATTACTCCAAGTTGTACCAATCTGATCCAATTCAGCCAGCTGAAGTGGCAGAATTTCTCGACTGAGCCCACATCTGCACCATTTCCCAATACCCAGAAATAATGAATATGATTACTCTGAACAAATTATGGACAGCCATTTGCGGTGCACCAAACCAAAAATGCCCAGGCCCGGATGGCATTCCATATGAATTCTACAAAAAGTACTTCAAATATATATCCCCACTACTGTTGGCCTCACTTAACCAGAGCCTTTTGGAAACGCACCTCCTGCCAGGAGGACAAGAGGCCTTCACCATCACACTCTTTAAGAAAGGGGACAAGCTAGACTTAGCCAACTGACGCCCCATCTCTTTAACTAACACAGATACAAAAATTTTAACAAAAATCATGGCTAACCGTTTAGGGATTGTAGCATCTGCCACCATCTCCCCAGAACAATTCAGTTTCATACTCAGAAGGTCAATTTGGGACAGCGTGCACTCTGTGGCCAATGTGTGCCAGTCCACAGCCTCTGGGGCACTTGCATTCTTGGATTAACAGAAGACCTATGATAGAGTAAACTGGGAATACCTCAGGGCCTGCCTCCATCAATTCCGCTTACCCCCTCGCTTCATCAACTGGGTGATGCTGCTCACGGAATTTGCAACAATGGCAGTACGTGGCCCTGGCTTCCTAACGAAAGTAGTCCGCCCTCAAAGGGGCTTGCGACAAGGGGACCCCCTTAGCCCACTCTTATACAACTTAAACCTTGACCCACTACTTTAAACCGCGAATGCCCAACTCACTGGGGTCCATGTTCCAGGCCAAGCCCAGTCAAGATGATGGCGTTCGCAGATGACTGTGTGGTTGGGGTGTCTAATAATAAAGATGCATGCGCACTTGAAGCTCTCATCCAGGAGTATTCCCAGGTAAGTAACGCTGCACTGAACGCCTCCAAAACCAAAATCATCCTCCTTGGTCAGTATCAAAACTGCTGGGCCCCTGCAATCAGTGCCCAGCCTGGCCCATCTGCTCACAAACGCGCTCGCCCTCCCAGCTCGCCCCACACCGCCCCACTGGTGCTCCCCTTTGTGCCACGCCCTACCATAGGGCCATTCCACCATCTGGGCGTGTGGGTGGAGGCAGGCGGATACGCATCAGCAGTAATGAAGAGTTGTATTCTAGACAACGTGACGAAGCGCATCGCCTCCCTCAGAGCCCACCCTACTTCCCTTACTGGCAGGGTCGTTTTGGCCAACTCTATGCTCCTCTCCAAAGTCTGGTTTGGAGCCCACGCCATCCCCTTCTCCCCAAGCTTCTTCAAATCCTTGCATGCCCTGCTGCAAGGATGGCTATGGTCAGGCCGCCCTCCACCAGTACGGTTAGAAGTCATGTTTGGCCCTCATCAGCATGGTGGCATGGGCCTGCTTGACTTCAGAGCCCATGCGGCCAAGATCTTGGGTACCTGGATTGTGGCCGTCACCGCCCCTACACTCCCCTCCCAACACTGGTCCCACGCGGCCCGCTCCAACTTCTCCCGCGCCTTGGGCCTCAACAATCCATCAAAATCCCACTCCCTGATGAAATACCTGGCTTCACACCCATCGGCCACAGGTCCTCACGGTACTAAAACCCACTACAAACGAATCCTACTCTCCGTGTGGAGCGCTGAGTGGAGAATTTATATTAGCAGACATACAACCCATAGAGGCCGCCCCTCTCCTCAGTTCACACAAGAGGTACAGGGACTACCCATCCATGATGGCCTGATCCCCATACGGCCCCATGTCCTATCCAGGGTGGACTACCTGGACATGATGGACATCCCTTACTCCACTGAGACCCAAAAAACCATCTGGAAATACGCTCACCATCCTCTGCTGCAGCCTCAAATCCGCTCCCATGTGTGGCGCTGCCTGAGGCGGGTGTACCATACAGCTGAGCGCTCTAACGCTTTACACTCATCCTGCATCGTGTGTGGCCAGTAGGGAACGCTGTTCCACCGCCTGGAGAAGTGTCCTACCTCTAAAGTGATATGGCGCGAAGTTCAACGTTTACTGGGCTAGAATCAAACACATCCCTTTTTTTTAGTACTAGATGGTCCCAAAACACATCTCTTTAGTCTGTCAAGAGATATGTTTGCTTTATCAATGGCCTCCCCCCTTCCACCCTCCCTCCATGCTCTATTGGTTGCAATCGCCATGTGGACCATCTACACGATTGTCTTGGATGCCATCGCAGGCTCCATCCTCACCCTCCCAGAAGCTGTCCACAGATTCCGGTCTCATTTGGTGGACCACTTTCAAGAATAAATGTTTGGATACCACCCACCGCGCTGCTGGCAGCTGGTATCCTCCTGGTTCCCAGTTTGGTTCATCAAATCAGACCCCTTCCTCCACACATGTTCAATTGTGGCTACACCCCTTCACGCGTTCCCTCCCCTTCCCCATAAGTGGCGTTCCCGCTGGCAACAAGAGATAGAATCGCTTCTCTGGGGTGCCTTCCCTGTTACTAAGTGTTGTCTCAGTCGAGTCAATTTTGGAAGTGTCCATCCCATGGTCGGCTTTCCCCACAATAAATTTAAAAATTTAAAAATATGTTAAGAGTGTGAGTAATTTTTTTCTATGCGTTTGGTGAAGTGACTCTCGCATCTCTGAAACTTAATTTGACTTCATTATTAAAACTTCATATTACCATTGTTTCAACTGTAAATTGATCAGGAAAACCCTTATACCCACAAAATTGCTGTGTTACATGTGAGGGAAAGAGAAAGAAGCTTGGGAAGTCTTTAAATTCGTTGTTCACATTTTTTTGGGAAATCTAAGAGCTTAAATTTATGAACTAGCTGCTATTGAACTTCTGAGGACATACTAATAGTTAAATTGTAATATGTCAATGAAGATCCACTTTCTACATTCTCATTAACTTTTTTCAAAGCAATTGTGTCACTTTGAGTGATGAACACAGAGATTGCTTCCATCATTACATTTCAGCAAATAAAAAAGTTATCAGGGCAAGTGGAGCTCATCTATGCTTGCAAATATTGTTGAATATCATGAGAGATTCCCTAGAACTAAATTAAAAAGAAAGACAGAAATGCTACAGTAATAGTTAAATAGATAAGAGTCTGAAGGAAAGAGTTCTGTACATACATATATATAAATATAATTATCTCTGAGAGAAGAGCTAAATTTTTTAGATTTTATTCTTGCTTATTAACCCCAATTTGTTTGAGATTAAATGTGTTTACAAATAGGTGAAGACTTTCTTTTCTATATTTAACTGAGGTAAGCTGACCAGGGGATGGACATTACCAAACTAAAACTAAAATCATAATAAAAACATAATGATTCAAACAAAACGCCCAAAATGGACGGATTGATTGAATCATACCTAACAAAATATCCAACCAGGTGGGAAGCTAATACTGCTATCCCTCCATGGTGGATGAGGAGGGGGAATTGGGGGCTCGTCTTTGGCTGCATCCATCTCATCCCAGAGTAGGGCGCATGTTAAGACAGATAGTAAGGGTGTGGGGGCATCAGCAGTATGGGGTTTGATATTCTTGATGACTGGAACTTCTGAATAGTTGTCAGCCATCATAATGCCAACGATGTATTTGGCTAAAGCATCTTAAGCTTTGAGGTGGGCGTCTGGGATTTTAATGAATGTGGCAATGTTGGTTTGGGTTATTTTTGCTTTCAGATTCCGTGCTACTGTTACCACGTTCTGGATGGCTTCAGTGACGTTTTTATGTAAACTTTTCATGTTGATCTTACTTTGTGCATTAAGGCTTTTGGGGATAACAGGAGATGGAATTCCTCCTACGAGTGCAGCCACAGATTTGGTGGCAGCTTTGCAGAGTGGACGTCAATCTGGTGTGGCAGCTGCTTCTACTGCAAGCTGGTGGTTGCTGTAGAACGGTTTGGCATTAGGTTGTGGTGCATATTTTTGAGGCGGGAATTTTGCATCCTATTCTGCATTACAGAACTGCTCAACTTGCAGCAACGGTTCATCAATGACGTTACCTGATTCATCAATTTCATCCAAATACTCCCATGGGTTTTGGTTGAATTTGATTGGGGAATTGGCGTATGGTTGAGATTGGCTGGTTTTCTGGATTTTGCCTGGTATCAAACTGGGGTCCAATCCTGTGCTTGATTGGAAGAATCATGCATGGCCCTGAGGCAAGGTGGATGATGATTGGTAGCTTCAGGTGCAGCTGCAGCATCAGGCATTGGAGGAGGGGAAGGTAGGATTATACCCTATGTCAGAGTTGGTGTGGGGTGGGCGGCAGATTGGTGGGCTTTGGGAAAACTTTTGGCATTGGTGGAAGTTTCTGAGTAAGGGCATTTGCATTTCGAGTGGTCTAACTCAAAACAGGATGGACAAATCATCCTTCTGCCCGCGACGCGGGCCCAGAATAGATGGTTAGGGGTAGATGGGATGGTGGCACAAGGTGGAATTGCCAAAGAAATTTTAGTGAATTCAGGGCTGATCATGGCATATGCCTGAGGCCCAGAGAGTGTGTGGCCCCATTTGGACCACAAATTGCAAGATGAGGAAGGCGCCATAGGCTGCCAAACCTTCCATCAGCTCCTGGTGGAGCACTTTTAGGGGGAGGTGGGTGGGCAAACCAGCGAACTGGACCACCAAGGTGGTGTCCACTGGGAGCTGGGTCCGAGTTGTTGGAAGGGGAATATTATAAAATATTAATGGCACCATTGCCGCAGTGGCTGCATTGGCTTCACAGGGAAAGCCAAGATCAAAGTACTCCCTATAGGGGCGGAAGTCAATAAAACAGGCGGTGTCATCACCGCCTGAGCCATTTTGATAATGGCTTGGTCATCGTAGGGGAAGAGTTTCCCATATTTGACCCTTAGGCTGAAATGCATGTTGCTCCAGGGGAGCACCAGGGAGCAGCGGGGCACCGCATGGGTTCAAGTGAGGTGGGCATCGAGATCCTTGGGAGGAATGAATCGTCCCAAGGGTTTGGAATGACTGGGCGAGCCAGTCTGAGCGCGTTTACCTGTCAGATGGAAAGTGGAGGGGGGAGTTTCGCCGCTGCCCCATGCTGGGACAGTCAGTGGGGGATTTGACAACATCAGAGAAAGACTTCAGTGCGCAATTAAGTGTTTGCTTTTTTTAGTACTAGATGGTCCCAACCCAAGGGGGATTCATCGATGTAAATGTTTGCTTTTAATTTACCAAATAAATTGCTTGGAAAGTTACGCCGAGCAGAGAGAGAAGACTTTCTTTTCTGTATAACAGTATATCTTTACTTTTCAAGTCTATTTATATTTATGGCGGCAATTCCATTGCACCTAGGTTGGTATTTTTATGGCATACCACTCATCCAATAAACTTCCTATTCACACCAATATCTATATAGTTTGGTTTCTAGGTTTGATTCAAGTTTTAAATTTTCAAAATTTGGTTGATAATTTCTTGAAAACCTCTCAAAAAGGATTCTTTGTTCCCATCACTCTTCCAAAGTGTACTACTTACCAAGGATGTCATAGGCAACAATATTCCAGTTTGGAGGTTTGTGCACCCTTCCTAAACCTTGGCCTGGTACTAGATTCTGAGGAAGCCTGTCACTCCTCATGGTGAAAGAGTGACTAAATGCCAGGTAATTTTATCACCATCCCACCACACCTCAGCCTGATGTTGGGCTCATCAAAGTTGTCAACTGATGGACTTTCAGTGTTTTATCCACGTCAGGTGGCTTAGGGAAGTTCTGAGCATTAATAACTCACTGAACTTCAGCCAGAAGGTAACAACTTGCTATCAGGGATGGAAACCTAGGAATGACACTTGCTTTTTTATAATTGGAATAACTCTTTTTTAGATAAATTCAGATGCCAAGTTAAGATAATGACCTTGGGTGGCGTAATTGTTATATTATACCTTAATCAATTTTTTAAAATTTAAAAGTTTGTGGTACCTTCCAGCCTCAAAACGGATGTTGATAATGTGTAACAATTGTTTTACTCTTTTTCTCTCATCAACAGTTTAGATGGCCTTTGATGGTGAGGGAAGAATATGGGGTGTACTTTAGACTTTTCAGTTGAGGCCTCTTGCACCTTCCAGGAGACCTCCAGGGAAATTGTTAACGTTAATTAGTTTCCAAAATTTTGGAATTTACTCTACCCACTTTACACTAAATAAGGTGCTCATTAAATTTTGTCATGTTTTGCTCCCCTTACAGAAATTTATATGGGGTATTTTGGGATTTGTGTGCCTGTAAGGGTGCCCATTGCAGGCAACTTTGTAAGATGAAACCTGGGGTACTGCCCTCACCGCACTGGAACTGCGCAAATCTAAGCACCACCAAATGCAGGCTGACAGCGGTTGGTTGTCTCACACCACCCCAAAACTGACAAGTATCATACTATCTGGTATACCAGGTAGCATAGGTTACCTGCCAGTTCGGAGTTATGCCTCTCATAACTTATTGCAAGGAATGAGACCAAACTATTTCCCAAATTGGAATTAACCGAGAAAGATCGATTGCCATAGCTTTCCATATCTATTTATAACTGTCGCAAAATTACAGCTAAGGAGCTTGTCACTTGGATCCCTTTTGTAAGGAATTGACGCTGTTATCTGGCAAGCCATAGACCATACATCACCTCCCCCCAAATTGTGCAACGAACCCTGAACTCCTCCTTATCAGTAAGCAGACTTGGAGGAGCATACGTAATTAGTATCTCTGGCCATGCAAGATGACCAGAGAATAATTTTCACCTTGGTTGGTAAGCTTCATACCATGGGAGAACACTTCTCCACACAGCATTCGCTGCTGGACACTCTGTGAAGATATGTTTTGCTGTCTCCTCACCTCCAAATGCCTTACAGGCATACAGAAGGGCATCCTCCTTATGCTTACTATACTTGCGCAAGTCTCCTCAGTGACCAAGATGTTACTTCATAATTGGAAGAAAAAGTTCTGAACTAGTAAGGACCAGTATCCCTAAAAACCCTCCTCCCCCACAGGTCCATAAAGACATGCCACTTTTTACAAGTGATCTGTGCAAAGTCAAGCAAATCTCTCTGTCCTGTAGTTCCCAGAACTTGAGGGTGTGAACTCTGAGAGGCAGACACCATCACCACCTCCCACCTTTAGACAGTCTTGAAGGACAAAGAGGCTCTCTCATATGTGGTATCTCCAGCCTTCTCTTACTCATGGGAACACAAGTTGATTCTGCCCTCCATGACCTTCTGAACAGGCTTCCCCAGCCTCTAATGCAGCCAGAGAAGAAATTGCTTCCCTCCAGCAATAGGTCAGTTCAATTACTTCCACAACAACCCATGCCTAACTTACCAGTAACTTGGAGGCACTGGCAACATTTTTAGATGCTTCCACCTTAAGAACTCTCCAGCCATCTCTATCAAATAGGTCACCCACTGAACCACCCCATTAAAGTGCTTGAAGTCCTTGTGCAGATGAGGCTCCAGCTTCAGTCCTCAGGCTCCTCCTCAAAGGGGATTTCCCAGATCCTTTCAATGGGCCACTCTCCACCCTCTATTCTCCAATTTCTTCCTTCTCAAGCTCTAAAGTAATCCTTTCAGTAGCCTTGTAGATTCCCTTTACTCAATATGGCCCCATGACTAATCATCCAGATAACACTAAGATCCTTGTTGTTTTTGTCACTTCAAGACTTATAAAGGCAGTTCTCCAATATTGAAAACCATCAAATGGACTTTCCCTCCCTGGTGACCCAGGTAATACACTTCAGCTGAAATGTTTTTATCATACTCTTGACGTTAATCAGACCAATGTCCCCTTTTTAACCTCATGAAACAGGTTATATTAACTGACCTTGACGTTTGCCCCGCCATATGAACTGGATCACTAAACTCTTACTTCTTCTCATGGAAGGTGCCAGAGGTGGAACAAATCTGACAATTTACCATATTCTGGAAAGAATGAAAGTGTTCATGGCAATGGCTCTTCCACAATAAGATAAATTGAGCCATTGCCACTTCCAAGCCACTTCCAAAGGTTATTTTTGTTTTTGATCAATATTTCATGTGACAATGTCCACTTGTGGATGGAATAACCAAGGTAAAGAAACTCCTTCCCTGTTGCCATCCAGAGATTGAGCTCTTTGGTGCCACATTGTCAGGAAAACGGCAGAAGAAATTTAGACCAGCATGCCAGTCAGGATGCGTTAGCACCCAAAAATCAAGCCAGAATGCCAGTGGCATTGCCGCTCAAATGACGTTATATGGAGCTGCGAATTTGGTGATGATGACTCGTTGATGTAGGACAAGTGTAAAAGAACTCCAGTAATGAACCAAACATAAACAACCCTAGACACTGCGGGTCTTTCTGCAGGGAATTGTACTACTGGGTTTACTACTTTGAAATTACTGGTGGCATGGTTCAACACTAAAGTAGAGACGAGGGGAGGATCCTTTCTTGAAAGTAAGATATAAGAGGCCACAGGATTTTAATATCTTGATACCAATAGCTTCAATAATGGGGTTAAATTCCGAGAAGTTTCTTGCACATTTGTTACAGTTTACTATGGTGGGAGTGATTGTAATTATCAAAACTGGTAAAGCCCATCCAGTGTAAGGACCAACAGGCCACCAAGTTAGTGCCATCAGGACTTTGGCAAGAAGAATTGAAGTAAAAGAAAAATTTTGGGTACTAACGGGAATTTTATTGAAAAGGAAAATAAAGAGAATCAACCAAAAATTTTCTAAGTGTGATGCAACTGAATAAATAGTGTTCTATTTGGTAGTAGGTCCAAGCAGGGATTGGGGCCCTCAAATTTGATATAAACCGGTATATTTTCAGGGGAGGGGGAAAATACTTCTAATTTGAACCAACATTGAAGGATTTGGTGGCAGGCTAAGTTGCTATTGGTTCATCCATAAGCTCCTGGACTAAGTATCGACTACATTTCATTTGGCTGGCGTGATGGCATCTGGCCTTATGGGCAACAGGAATTCCTCAGGGCCACCCCAATAGGGGCAGTCCAAATTGGTTGGAAACGGGTTCAGGTTGACCAACCCACCCATGCCCAATCGCTGGGGCGTTTGTCTAGCCAAATGAGTTGCATTGGACGCAAATCCTGATTCATTAAATAGGTATTTTGAATTATCCGTGATAGTTTCCAAAGGTAACATCTTCTCATTGGGGATCATCCCCAACAATTTCAAGGGGTGTTTGGCATCGGCAATCATAATGCTTGATAACTTAATGCTAACGGCGATTCCTGGCTGAAAGTTCTATACTTGTTCCTTTTTGACTATTAATTTTCCAATCGTTAGGCTTAATTCCCATTGATTTCAAACATTTCATCTTTATTCTGAGGATTTGATGCCGTTGGTTTTATAAGGTCCCTCCCGCTCATGGAGAAGATGATTACAAATAATTTTGGCGAAGAATTTATCAATTCAGCGGACAATTTTGGCAGAGGCAAGTGTGGGTATTGGGAGAGGAACCTTCAGAGGGGGTGCTGTTACCCAGCGTTCATCTACCATGTGGGCGAGGTGGCCCTGGGTGATGAGGGGTACAGATACCCTCTTAGGACCCTTCTTATTTGGAAATGGGAAAATCGCCCGATCTAAGCAAAGGGGGCATTCCCCTGAACTTACACACATCCAGCATCACCGTTCTGCCAATGGGCCAAGCCCTGGATTTTGAAAGATTGACCTTCATGTAGCTTGCGGTTTGGTACATCTTCAGAATGTTCATCATCACCTTCTTCTCATCCTCTGACGAAACAAAAATCCATGTACCATCTGTAGACAATGAGTTTGAATGCTCCTCTCCATTGATGGTAAGTTTCTTCTGGTCCGGCTTCCTAAGAGCTACCAAAAGGTGCTTGGTTCTAAGAAAAGAAACCCACTGAAAAGAGTCTCAATTGTTAGAAAAAACAACAAGGGAGATAGAGGGTGTCCCTGACGCACGCCCCTACACACCTTAAAATGGTGGGATAAGACCCCATTAATAACGAAAACCAATGAGACTTCTTCATAAATTCCTTAAGCAGCTTTAACAAGCAACCTTTGATTCCAACTCTACACAACAATTTTCAAAGAAACTCATGATTTACCCGATCATCTGCCTTCTCTTGATCAAGAAACATTAGCCACCCTCTCTGGCCATACTGTTTACTTGCTCATTCTTCTATCAGAGGAAGCATCATTAGATCATCAGTAATTAAACATTCTTGTATAAACCCAATCTGTTCTCTACCATCAACGTCCGCCACAACCCCATTAGTCAATTGGTTATGGTCTTCACTAAGATCTTATAGTCAACAGTTAAGTAGTGAAAGGCAGATAGTTCCCCATGAGGGTATGATCGTTCTTCTTATACAACAACACCATGCCTTTTGAGAAACGCCAGCTTGATAGTACCAAGTACTAGGAGTTGATTGTAGATTTAATCAAGCATCTAAGACATTTCTTCCCAAAACAACTTGTAGAGTTCATGGATCAACTCATCCTACCTAGAAGCCTTACTATTCCTCACATTGCAGATGGCATCTAACACCTCTGACTTTCATATCTTGCTGCCAACAGCTTCAGAGTCTCTTAGTTCAGTACTCCCATCCAATTGTGAGTACTTTGTTGCCACTGTGTCATTCTTTGAGGGGCCATAAAGGTCCTCATAGTAAGAATTGCCAACTTTAGCTATGTGAGCTTCATCCTTTAACTCAATTCTTTCATCACAAAGTGACAAAATCCTTAATGAGAGCTGAAAGCCCCACTGCCTTGAAGGGTAGGGGCACATTGCTGTTAGAGTCCTCATCCCATATAGATTTTCTTTGTTTGAGACGATCCACCATTAAAGCTCCCATTAATTTTGCATACAATTCAGCCTTTGCCGTTTAAGCAGATGACCCATGACCGCATCCTTCTTGTAGGTATTTTTGATTCTCCTCTCCAAGGTTTCATACCTCGAACGCGTGGCTCCTATCTGCCTCCCAAGATTTCACATGCCATCTTGAGATCAGCCTTCATTTGCAGCCATATTACTGGTGCATATGGCTTCCTTAAAACCTGGCTTCTCCACCGTCTCATCTTCTTCCTCATGATTTTTTGCAGTGGAGACTACTTTAGGAGTTCAGGGTTCAGTCTCCAGATTTTTCCCCTCAGAAGCAACCCAAGATCCACTAATCTGGGGTCCTAGGGGTCTGTGGTCAAAGCACCTGGATCATGATTCCAAAGGAACAACTTGTAGTGACTTAGGAGAGACCAAGTCACCAACATAAAGTAAATATGGGAGAGATAATCCTCCTTAACGTGAGTTCACTCATTCTTCCCTTCCTCACCATGACCCGCCTTCCACACATCTAGTAGGCCAAGGTCAATCATTAAACTGTCCAACTCGTGGGCTCCAGAATCAGAGTTCCAGTTACCTGAATCCCCAATTAATTATTAGTAAAGCAGACACAGTTCATATCTCACCCAGCACTACCTATCCCCAATGCCTTCCTCCTGGATCCTCAGGATGACCTTCTGGAATAAGGCCCACTTTTCAGACCCAGAGTTGGGCGCATATATACTAATAAACTAAATTAATTTCTATCCAAACATTGAAATTACTGCCACTACTTTTTCTGGAACCAATACCCTTTTGTCCAACATTTTAACCTTGTCCACCTACCAGACCAAAATACCCCCGTTGGTTTCTTCATCTCCCTTCTTCCACACCTAAGGTTGAGTATGAGTTTGATGCACCAAGTGAGAATAAAATAATTTGTTTCAGATGGAATTGGTCAAACCAGTATCCTTCCACCCCAGGTTTGGACTTAGTTTCAGTGAGGAAGCTGATGTCAATTACATGTTGTTGCAATATGAGTATACCCATTGTCGCTGCCTATGGACATTCAGACCCCACGAATAAGAAAATGCAACCTTGATTGCCATAGGTTAGAAACTGAAGAGGATATGGTGTCAGGATCTGGAGGGTCCACATCCTCTTCCACCACAGCTAGTTTTGTAATCCCACGTTTCTTTATCCCTTTTACAGTACTAGACTTAGCTGGGGGTAATGGCTGCTCAGTCACAGCATTCACCAGAGTCTTAACCTTGCAAGGGCCTCAATTGAACTTTTTTTATTCAATTGGAGTAATTGGGTCAGGAGGCGCTGCAACACTATTGCTAGCGAGAAGCTCTCCCCTTACATCAACCTCTTCCCCTTATAGGCCTAACGCGCCATCCAGCCTACATCCACCGTGGTAGCTCTCCTCTTCTACAACTGGATGATGTGGAGAACCCCCATCCATTTGGGAGTAAATCTGCTCCAGAATGTCCTTTATAGATTGGGAAAAAGCGCCATTAAGCTCAATTTGGAGTCTAGAAGCTTCCTGCAACTTCTGAGTTCTCCTAGACTCCTAAATGATCTTCTTAGCACTTTTTCAGCACCTCAATCACTGCCTCCAAATTGGTGTTGGCAGCCGCCGCCGCCTCCTCCTTTGCCTTGGTCGACAACTCAGCTAGTTTCTCCAACATTTTCTGGATAGCTAGCTGCTCTTTCTCTGTGGTCACCATGGGTAACTTCCACTAGAGACTCTTTAGGCTTGGCTGCTGTCTCAGGAGATTTATCATGACGGAAATTTGGCTCTGATGGGCCCATTCAGGCCATACATGAAGCACCTTTCCAGCGGTATTACAGGAACACTCCAAGTCCCCAAAGTTACTGAATGAGGCAACTCCCCATATAACTTTGAAAACTTAATTTCAAAATCTAGTCCTCAGAGACAACGATGAAATTTTCTAAGCTACCGTACTTCTGCTTCAAGTTTTTACCAACTTATTATCATTAAAGGAGATCACTTAGACAAAGCATTTAGCCGAGACATCATGGCTCCTCTAGTGGCAACAGGTGGCACATCACTCAGTATGAGCCTTCCAATCTCAGTGCCAATGTTAAACATATGGTCTCCTCATTCTTAGTGCTTAAACCAGCAGCCAAAACCTGTTCCTTCTGAGACTTAGACTGGAAAGTCATAAGTTTTAATTCAAAGAGCTATGCGTGAAATATGGATTGTTGTGAACCCATACACCTCAATCACGCAGCCAATGAGCATCTCCTTAGACCACCTAGCCTTCACCTCCATGGTGTGAACCCTTTTTTGGCATCACCATGACAACCATTAAAACTTTTGAGCGACCAGAGTTTTCCGCTTTGAAAAACTTGGTTCTGGCTTCAATCCATTAGCATTCACCTCTGACCAGGAGAGCACAGTATTTGGGTCAAAGGGGGCCACACCCGCTTTTGATTTGTTAATTAAGTTGGTCTACTTGGATTTTTTGTAATGGAGGTCACCTCTCCAGGCCTTTTCTGTGCAGGAACTGTTGCAGCCCTTTTGGGTCAATCCAACAATTTTGGTATGAGTGCTATTTCTTTTAAATACACCAGTGTAGCCTCACATAAGCCACTGGCCGCTATCCAGGTTTTATACCAACTTAGAAAACCGCAGTGATTATTGTAGACAGGTTTACAAATGCATCTAGTCAGGATTACCCCATCCTTATCATCAAGGCTTGCTTTTGCAACTCCCTGACTCATAGGAGAGTAGTGTGACGGATGATACGCCCGACTCTTTCCCTCCTTCCTGTCCATATTCCCCCAAAATGGGAGTAAAAGAACCTGTAAGAACATGTTGGATTACAGTCATTAGCTTTCATCCCACACCTCTTTCAGGCCATGACTGGACCCTTCTGTGGTGGCTCTCTGAGTTCTGGTGTTCGCTAATCACCCATGTTTCTACAGGCTTTCTTGGTCATTCCATGCAAAGGCCCCATCTTACCAAAACTAGCTCATTTATATGGGGTCCTCACTTAGCAGGGAATACTGTAAAAAAATGATATTTTGCACATAAACACTTAAAAAAGTTGGTATATCACGGATTATTAATTTAATGGTTGCAATTTGTGTTCTCACTAGGAGAATATCAGATAAGTTTCATATACTAAATGTATTATTTTGACTTTTGGGCCCTTGACCTGCCTAGTAATACTAAAATCAATTAGGCTTTCGCACCTTAATTTTCTAATAAATTCAATTTCTGGTTCATTTAGATTCCAAGGTGGCAATTTATTGCACCAATGTTGGTATTATTATGCCGCGCCATCCACCTCAAATAAAATCTTCCAAATTTCATCAAAAGACATAACTAGTTTTTATTTTAGGCTCTGTCCAAGTTATAATTTTCTAATTAAGGTTGAAAATCTCCTGGTAACCTCTTAGCAATGATCACTGGTTCCTATCTTTCTGCTAAAGTGCCATTCACTTACCAAGTATGACATAGATAACAAGCTGCCAGTATGTAGGTTTATGCATCTCTTCTGTACTTTGATCTAATGTTAAAAATTGAAGAAGCCATGACATTACTCTAGGTGCACAGGCGATCTGAGGCCTGGTTGAGAAAACCACCTACCCCGCCTCATCCTAGTGTTGGGATCATTATAGATGTTAACTGATGGACATTAAGAGTTTTATCACTGTTTGGTGACTTAAGTGTGATTTATGCATATGGATCTTACTGGACGTCATCTAGAAAGTAACAACTTGCTATCATAGAACAATAAACCACAAATGACGTTTGAACTAAACTATTGAGACAACTCTCTTTTAGGCGGATTTCTATGTCAAAATAGGATAAGTACTCTGGGAGGACTGATGTTATACTATACCTTAATCAATTTTTTAGCTTGTTAGCTGTGATACCTTCCAGCCTCAAGAAGGAGTTTGTTAATGTCCTAAGCATTGCTTTTTCTCTCTAGTCTCAACAGCTTTTCTAAACTCTGATAATGAATGGGAAATAGAGGATGTCCTTTTAACTTTTGGTAGTTGAGGCCTCTTGCGCCTTCCAGGAGACCTTCATGGGAATTACCAAGGCTTTTCAGGACCCCCACTTTCAAATTTACTCTCCCTCATTTTTTACTGAAAAGATTGCCCATTAATTTCTGTCATGAGTTGCTCCATTTTCAAAAATACTTTGGGGTTCTCCCTTATCAATATGACGGGAAAAATAATATTTTACAAATAGACTTCTTAAAAGATGTTTAAGTTAATTACGGTTTATTATAAATTTATGTGGTTGTAATATGTGTTCTCACTGGAGGAATCTCAAATAGTTTTAATATGTAAAATTAAAACATGACTTTTGGGCCCTAGACCCGCTAACAATACTAAGATAATCTAGGATTTCACGCCTAAATTATGCTGATAATTTTTCTTTTCAGGTGTTAGATTTTATGGAGGAAACTTCATTTCACTCAAGTTGTTATTCTTATTCTCACCACCCACACTCAACTAAAACTACTGATTTGCATCCTTATAACAATCATATTTGGATTTTAGGTTTTATTCAAATAGATTCCAAATCCGGCCTGCCAAACTTCTGGGGACCTCTCAGCACAATACCTGATTCCTAGCATTCTGCTAAAGTGCCATGCACTTACCAAGGATGCCATAGACAACAAGCTTTCAGTTTGAAAGTTTTTGCATCCCTTCTGGACCTTGACCTGGTGCTAGATGCTGAAGAAGACATGACACTACTCTATGTGCACATGTGACTTATGTACAGGTGGATAAACCACCTTCCACACCTTAGCCTGATATTGGGATCATTGAAGATGTAAATCGATTAAAAGTTAGGGTATAATACCCGCCTGGTAACTTGAGGACAGGTATGTTTATAGGGAGCTGATCACACTTTATCTGGAAGGGCACAACTTGCTATCCTCAGATGGAAACCCAGGAATGACACTTGTTCAATTACTAAACAATTGAGGTTATCCTCTTTTGGCTAAGTTTATATATTGATTTGGAAAATATCCTTTAGGAGGCCTGATCGTTACAGTATGTAGCCAGGAGACTAAATTCTTAAACATAGAATGTTAGATATTTAACTACTAAGTTTAGTACTTTTGACTTCTCAGTAAACCAAGTTAATAATTTTTATATCAGGCTGGAGGATGACAGGATGCAAAGGGAGCTGAATCTGGGGCATGTCACATACAAATGGTTATGTTTAAAAACCTATAATTTAGTATTTTGTCGCCAATTCCAAACTTTGTCCCTGTTACTTGTTGATAAACATAATATAGAAGCCCTTAGTTGAGAAATTCAGAAATTTGAACTGAAAGTGGTAGTATGACGAAACTAGAGGAATCTAGGCAATAAACATAGAGTTTCCGTAGCCAATGCTTTTTAATTATATGGCTTCAGTTATGATTTGATCAGAGAGTCACATATAGCCTAATTATATAGTATAGCTTTGAATAGTTATGGGTTGCACAATATTAATACTGGAGTGCCAACTTTGAGGTAGAGGATATAAGTAGTACTCCTGGTGGGTTAAGATATGTAAAAACTCTACAGGATAGTCTAGAGTATCCTAAACTTCTAGCACAGAGCCCATTAATGCTTAACTCATGTAGAAAGAGGTCACTTTACTCACTCCTTGCACAGGTTATGGTGGGACAGCCCAGATATTTTTCTACTGTATAGGATGGCTACGCGGTAATGTTCTCATCCTCTAATATAAGTAAGATTATGCTAAAGATATAAAAAAATAAATGCCAATATTTGACATAAAGGCGGTATTTTTATTTAGAGTAAGCAGATAATATAGAGTCATTTCACTTCATAAAAATGCAATAATGCTTTCATAATGATGATCTTTAATTATCATAGAATGCAATTGTGTAAGGAATTAATAGGTCAGGAAAAGTCTTAATGCTTTATCACGAGGTTAACTGCAACACAAATTTCTAGGGAAAAACTTATAACAGACATAAATCATGCTACATCTCCAATCAAAAAACCAAAATCTAAGTAAATTGTTTATCTGATAATCCCAGTGGGGTAATGCTCACTAGTGCTTTTGCACAGGATTTCTAACAATATAGCAGTTTCAGGAGTGATGAAACAGCTCAACTGCTGTTAAGGAGTTTAGGAGAAAAATGAACCATAAAAGATTTTAAAATATTGTAAATTTATTAATAGAAAAAATGGGAAAAAAGAACTCGATTGTAATGTTGATTTTTATTATTTAAGGTAAGAAAAGGCAAAAAATGAGAAGGCTGTCAGAAACCAGAATAGGCAGAGAGTGTCCCAATTTAGAAAAATAGTGGTGTGGCCTATTGGAATTATAGGAAGGCTTTTCACCTTGACTTAACTTAATTTTATGTGATAGGCCAATGACAGGCATAAGGCATCCTTGGGTAATATTTAATGTATCCAATCCAATTATGCATCTGCAAATGGTTTTTGCCTCAGCCAATTTTCAGATTTTTTATTTGGTGATTGATGGAAAACATATTTTCATCCCCCTGAACCCTCTTAAAAGTCAATAAAAGGGGGTAATTTTCTCTTAGGAAATTGTACCAAATTTAAGATGGTGCTTGGGCGGACTCCCAGGTCAGTTGACCTATTTCACTGGAGGTTTGATGTAGCCCATCAGCTCAATCCTAGCTATTTGCCAAATATTAGGAGTAACATTATTATCCTGATTGGTAAAATTCCGCCAGGAGTTAGGATGAAGAACATTAGTAAGATCGAATCTACTATACACAAGATATTCTTATCAACTAGTCAAACTTCAAATTGTCTGACATCTCGCCCTTCAAGAATGGTGGTGGAAAATAGGGGCTTAGAAATCATCCATGTACACGATTGATAGTAACTCCAGAATCAAGGGACTTGAGGGAGTATTCATCCCCTCTTGTAGAAGCGACAAAGAAAGGTCTTACCTAGATGGACCTAAGCTTTTCACTTCTAAAAGTGATGCAGTTGTGGTACTGTTATAAAATCTGATGGTATCATTAGTATATGCCATATTGTTTGTACAGGTTGAATTCACTGAACAATAGACAGATGATGTGGGGATCGTCAGTCCTTCAGAAACACTCAAAAATATACTAAAATATAGAAGCAATTGCTCCAATGACTCTTTTATTTATTTTAATAAATACAGCGATCTTTCGCTGTTCCACTCTTTCTCTACTATCCACAACTTTATTCTCTCAATCGCTCATCTCATTTATATACAGCAGCTTTGGATGATACCACTCTCATAGCTTAGGCTATTATATTCCACTGATTTTCCTCAATTTTGGCTTGGTATTCTTTATCTCTTTAATATCTTAATTTTAGGCAAATTAATTCATATTTGTCAAATGTTGACATTGCCTTATCGCCTTATCTAGAGGCGATCCAATAATAACCTGTTATATCCCAATATCACCTCATCTCAAGGCACTTGAATAATTGTAATTGATATCATGTTTGGCGAGTTCTTCCCAATCTGCCCTAGCTGTCCCAAGATTATCATCCAGTCATATTGGAATTGTGACATTACCCCTCCTTGACTATACGATAAGGCTCCTATTGCTTTTATGGTTGAGGAACTTCACATGCACTTGGTTAATGATCTGACCACTTGCGGGGTCCTTGATGGTATATGCATCAACCCCAGTTTTCTCTATAACTTCAAACAGGCCAATCCATATACTGGCCAGCCTGTGCTTCCAACTGAACCCATGTTGGTTGTGGAAGAAAACCATATTGCCTTCTTTGAACTGCGCCAATCCTCTACAATGTACCTGATCAGCAGCCTGATTCCTGATCTTCTTGGCTAAACTGAAGTAATATGCTTCAGTTTGCAATTTGATCAGAGTGTTTGCAAGATTAGTCAAATAGCGATGGAGTTCCATTCCACCAGTGTCTTCTACACATGAATAAAGTAACGCTGGAAGAGCTGGGTGTCAGACATATAGTCATTGAAAGGGGCTCTTCCCTGTGGCGTAATGGTAACTAATGTTATAGGCAAACACGGAAGTGGAAAGGAGAGAACTCCAATCAGAAGGTCAATTTGTTACTAATTTTTTAGTATGTTCACTAAAGTCACATCCACCCATTCAACTATTCCATTAGACTTGGGGTGAAATGGGGTCATCAGAACCCCACGGATATCCATAAGCTCTTTCAGTTTGGGGAGGATGTGCGAGGTGAAGTTATTTCTGTTATCAGTGATAATGAATTGAGGGCAGCCATGTCGCTGAATAATGCATTCCATTACAAACTTGGCCACTGTGACGCTCCCAAATCCTGTATCAGCCGCACTTCCACCCACTAGGTCAAGTGGTCATTAGCCACTAGAATGTACTTACACCAGTAACTCCTGTTGGCAAGGGACCACTGACATCAAGGGAAACCGTATGCCAAGCAAAATGCGTTTTCACTACCTGATACAAAGTCTTATGGCGGAATAGCTTCTCCACTTGGCACTGATGGTAACAGGAAATGGTTTTAAGAACATCGAAGTTCATGCTTTCCCAGTACCAAGGGTGCAAAAAGCCCCATTGTCTTGCACACCCCACCATGTCTGACTGCCTTGTGGGCGCTCATAATAATCCCTGGCCATGCTGAGGGTCACAGAAATTCCCCATAGAATCACCAATCCGCTTGTATAGTTCCCCATTCCATTGAAAATATTAGTTTGCATCTCATTCAACGCTTTGATCACTTGGGGCATTTCATCATCATATTTTCCGCTGAGCATCTTATTGTACATCACATCGCTGAGGTCTGCCATCACCGCAACAGTTGGCAATTGAGATAAACAGTCAGTGTTCTGATGCTTTACTCCTAGGCAGTGAAGGATCTTGAAGTCACAAGCCTGCAGCTTAAGAGTACATTAAGCCAAACGGCCTTAGATTCTTTAGGGTTCTGCAACCAGCATAATGACGCATGATCTGTTATGACTTTAAACTTTACCCCATGAAAGTAGACTCTGAATTTCTTATATTCATAGATTACCGCCAAGCACTCCCACTTGGTAACAGTATAATTATGCTCATGGCAGTTCAGACTTCAACTACAGTATGCTACGGGATGCTCCTCTCCCTCATCATCTTTCTGAGAAAGAAGTGACCCAACAGCGGAAAGCGACGCATCCATCTTAATGATAAACTCTCTATCAAAGTTTGGATAGCGTAACACCAGTGCACTGGTTAGTGCTGTATGAGGTGTAGCAAAAGCATATTGATGAAATTCCGTCCATTTGAACACTACATCCTTTTTTAACAATTAGAATAGTGGCCCCCCAATAAAGCTAAAGTTAGGGATGAAGCGCTGGTAGTAACTGACCATTCCCAAAAATACCTGTATGTCATGTTTACTTTTAGGTGTAGTCATTTTATGGATGGCCTCCACCTTTACAAAGGTGTGGTTTCAACCTCTTAGAGTCTACCACAAACCCCAGGTACTCCAATGAATCTTTGAAGAAGGTACATTTTCGAGGCTTAATTTTGATGTTGGCTTTAGCCATCCAGTGAAATACTGCTTTTAAGTGATCGAGGTGCTCTGAAAAGATTTGAGAGAAACATTTATATATCGAGGTATACAAGTATGCATGAAAGCTTCAGGTCACCAAGAATAGTGTCCATGTCTCATGAAATGTAGCTGGGGCGTTAAGCAGCCCTTGAGGCATCTGAGTCAGTTGAAAAAGGATTTTGGAGGTAATATGGCGCATTTTTCCTGTTCCTCTGTGGGTAGCTCAATTAGCCAGCAACCTGATATCAAGTACATTTCTGGAAAAAATGGGCTTCCTGTAACGGGCGGGTTTGTGCCAATATGCAACGAACAAATTGGGCAGTAAGAGCCATGTTAGTGACCATACTAGGTACAGGCCTGCAGAGGCCCATCCCCAAACCTGACTGCCATGTATTGTCATTTACACATATTCTTGTACCACTGTTCCCATAACACTGCACATCAGTAGCAGAGTCTGGGACCAGGAAAGGGCTGAGAACGATGCCAACGCCACACTGAGCTCACTAGTGGAGCTCATGACTTTAATCCAATCCAATTAATTTACTAAAATAAAATTAATGTTATCCAAACTAGCTAATATCCTTTATTTCTGAATTCCTCATAGAAGATGCAACTGCCCTACAGATCTGTAACGTCTTCCCTTAAATAGTGCACTATGAATATCGAATAAGCTTTCTTTTTAGTTAGACTCTTCCAAGCCCTAACCACCACATTGCTAATGAAGATTCATCAACCCACTGGATCATCATCCAAACCCCATGTAAGCCCATCGTCATTCTGCAGAGGTGATTCAGATTTGGGATGGTGATTTCTCCCAGTTCCAAACTTACCAAGTTTGATGCCCATTGAATCAGGGCCACATTTGGATAAAACTCCACATAATCTGAACCAATGTATGGATCAGGTGCCTCCTGATCCGTTACATCACCCCCCTGTGAAGACCAGAACTCCTGGACCTTCTATGAGCACTGCGCACAGTTCTCCATCATTTGCCACATTGCCTTCTCTACCAGGTATCCCTTCCACTTCACCAGCAGTTGCTGTTGACCTCTCACCCACTTGGTATCCAGTATCCATTCCACCTCATATTCTGTCATCTCCCCTTCTCTAGGATTCAGCGGACTGGGGCGCTCTGGCCCCTCACCCCTAAAAGACTGTATCTGGGAAGTGTGAATCACTGGATGGGCTCTGGAACCCACTGGCAAACTCAACTCAAAGATGACCAAATTTATAGCTTGGATGATTCAGTATGGGCCCAAAAACTTTGGACCCAACTTGCGACTCTTGACTGGGGTGGCATAGTTCTTGGCTGCTACAAAAACCCAGTCCCCAGGTTTAAACGCCATATCTGGCGCCCTCTGCCAATCTGCCTGCCACTTCTGCTGAGCTATCGCCTGCTCCAAGTTTCCCTGTAGCATCTTTCTGATTTCTGACATGGTACATATCATAATGTCCGCCCCCTGACATATGCCACCTGCAGATCCCCCATTCGATTTTAGGGTTGAGTCCATGATTTGCAAAAAACGGTGACATTCCTGTCAAGGATTGAGAATGGTTGTTGTAAGCAAACTGGGCCATCCAGACCCGCGATACCCAATAATCCTGTCAATTGGACATGTAACACCGCAGATACTGTTCAACTATCTAGTTCATCCTCTCCGTTTGACCATCAGATTGCAGATGGTATGCCAAGGACCAACCTGGCCTATTTTCCAAACTTCCCAGTAGACTTGACCAGAATTTCGAAATGTGTTGTGGCCCATGGTCCAAAATGATCTCCTTAGGTATAAGCATATTTGGTAAGTCTATCTACAACCACCATAATCGCATCCTTCCCCTGCACCTTTGGAAGTCTCACTATGAAATTGACACTGATCATAATCCAAGGGGCCTGCGGTATCAGCAGCAGATTCAACTTACCCAATGGTGGTTTTCTCAATGGCTTTGACTTTGCACATACCAAACACTCCCGCATGTACTTCTGAACATCCTTATGAAGGCCCAGCCACAAATACTCCTGCTGTACCAATTCCATTGTCTTCCCTACTCCCAGGTGACCCACCAGCGGATGGTCATGAGATGCCCAGATTACCTTCCATCATAATGATGGGTTAGATACCCATACATGTGACTTGTGATATAACACCCCATTCCTCTTCATGAAATCCGAATGGTATTGGTGTGGCTGACCCTTCGTCATCTTGGATTTCAGCCTTCTGTCCAAACTCTGTGCTCCTCTGCTTCTGACAAACTTCCTTCCCCAACTCACTACCCCCATCTTCAACCATCGCGAACTGATCCGGATGGAGCATTGTTGCAGTGTTAAACTCCTCCAATTCCCCTTCTCATACACAAAAGCTTTATCTCGACTCAACCAATCTGCCAGGACATTTGAAGCCCCAGGCCTGTAATTCACCCAGAAATCATAGCAGATCAGCTCCACATGCCATATGGCTTGTTGCTGGTTCATCTTTCTGGGTTGTTGATAATACTTTAAGGCTTTGTGGCCAAAAAATAACAAAAGGATGCCAGGCATAGAGCAGGTAATGTTGCCATTCACGCAAGGCCTCCATCACTGCCAACAGTTTCTTATCATATATTGAGTAGTTCGTTTCCATGAGGAGCAACTTGCGGCTGAAGTAACACATGGGATGCTCCAACCCATCATCCCCTTCCTGAAGAAATACCGCCCCACAGCATAATTTGAGCGTCTGTCTCAACCATGAAGGGTTTCCCAGGATCCAGATGGGCCAGCACAGGTGCAGTAAGTAACTTACCCTTTAGTAATTCAAATGCCCACTCTTCCTCCTTCCCCCATATGAACGGAACATCCTGGGTCAAATGCGTGAGGGGTAAGGCTTTCTGGGAAAGATTCTTCATAAACTGACAAGGGAAGTTCAAGGTTCCCAAAAAACTTCACACCCCCATCTGATCCGTGGGGGCTTACATGCCCGCACTGTTCAAAACTTATCTGGACACACCCCCAATCCATTCTAAAATACCACGTTACTGAAGAACCTTATCAAACTCCAGTTGAACTCGCATTTGGAAGGCTTCAACTTTAAACCCATACAGCCAATCGCCCCCAGAACTTCCTGAACATCTCATACATGCTCCTCCTGGGGCCGCGAGAACACTAGAATATTGTCCATATAAGCGGCACAGAATCGTCCAATAATCCCTACAAGGACATGGTCAATCATCCGTTGGAACATTGCCAGAGCATTCCTCAGCCAAAATGGCATTACACAATATTGGTACACCCCCAGATGGCACTTGAACGCCATGTATTGCTGATGCTCTGGTCTCACTGGAATCTGATTAAATGCATTTATATGATTGAGCTTCGTAAACATTGTGCATCTAGTAACCATCAGAATAATGTCTTCCAAAAGGGGCATTGGATATGGATCTGGCTCCATGACTGCATTTAAACGTCAGAAATCCACACATGGGCATAAATCGCCACTCGCCTTTGGCACTAACAACACAGGAGGCACCACTGGAGACATGAAAGGCTCAATCAAACCCTTGTTTAACTTTGACTCCACATGGCTCTCTAATGCTTCCCTGGCTCATTCATTAAGAGCATAGACCGGGCATCCCCTAAAAAGCTCCAATCCCTCCTTGAACCAAAATGAGAATGCGAAAGAACCTGTAGGGGAAAAAGGTGAACTTCTGATGGGACCAAATATGTCAATGAAGTCGCTATATTTGGGTGGGAGCTCTACCTCCTGCTTTCCCCCCAAGCTCCTTCATCCAATCAGGACGTCGCCCCCAACCTCCATCTTCCACATCAGCTGAGGTCCAATCTGGGGTGATAAGGTAATTGTTTTATGCAACACATCAATCTGTGGCTGGAAATGATGCCACCATCGCATCCCCAGCACCACAGGGTGGGCCAGATTCTGGATCGCACAGAAACCCTCCTTCAACCAAAAGGGGTTCTGCCAAATGACAATCAAGGACTCCAGAACCCACAATACGGCTCTTCTTAATACATCGGCGAACACCACCTTAGGACCCCTTCTTATCTCCAACTGCAAACGTTCTGCTAAGGCAAACTCCACATAATTTTCCTCAGACCATGTATCCACCAGAGCCAGCACCTTCTTGGTCTGACCATGTGAGTATAACTCGACCAGAATAAATAACCTAGTTAAAGTGAAGAAGAATGTTTAATGTTAGAAGCATTCTCAAATTGCAAATTTACAGGTAAAGTAGGTCGAGGACTATAGCTCTGCCCAGGCCCCTGGCCTGTTCTTCCTGACTCCTCACCGCTACCCTGATGGGATCCCCCATGGATATTTCCAAAATTCTGTTGAGAACCCCGCCAGCCCCCTCGTCCTCTACTGGCAATTATGGGCGACTGGACCCTTCCTGGGGACATCAAATCCTCTCGCCGGTTCCATGCCAACGCCAATTGCTTTTCCACTTGCATCGCCAAAGAAATCTCCTCCGCCAACAAACCCTGAACTTTAGCAACAGCCATGGCGGCCAACATGTCCGCTTGCAGCCCTTGTCTTAATATTTGTGACGATTGTGAACCCAAGGCTCTTGCTGCTATTGCCAATGGTTGGAAAACCCGCCTGTATTCTTCCACTGATCCTTGTCCCTGACCTACTATAAACAGAGCCAACCACGCCTAATCCTGCGCTTCATCCAGACAGGCCTCCCGGTCAATCCAGTCTACACACTCATCCATGGATCTGGACAGGCGTCCTTGCTCTTCACCCAACTCTTGCACCCACCCAAAAAGTTCCAGGGGTAGTGCCTCCACAATTTGCGCGATCTGCAGCAAGAAAGGGGTCTCCCCACCCATTTCTTGAGCCAACCGCGCCTGAAAATGAATCTGTGACACCATTTGGTGAATCTTCTCTAAAGCTTCCATGGGCAAAGCCGCCTGAACTTTTGGGGGTTACAGGTCCCCCTTGGCGTTCCTCCATCCTAACAGGTCTCAAACCACACACTCAAATCACCTCTCTTATTACAAACGTGAGCGAGAAGCTCACTATCACCACTGTCAACACATGGTGGTACCATTCCTCCCCTCCTGGGGCCACCTCCTCTTCTTGGGGGCCCCACAAAACTGACAAGAAAGTATTAGAGTTGCGTCTAATGTAACGGGCGGGTTCGCGCCAATATGCAACAAACAAATTGGGCAGTAAGAGCCATGTTACTGACCATACTAGGTACAGGCCTGCAGAGGCCCATCCCTGAATCTGACCGCCATGTCTCGTCATTGCCACATATTCTTTTACAACTGTTCCCATAACATGCACATCAGTAGCAGAGTCTGGGACCAGGAAAGGGCTGAGAATGATGCCAACGCCACACTGAGCTCACTAGTGGAGCTCATGACTTTAATCCAATCCAATTAATTTACTAAAATAAAATTAATATTATTTAAGCTAGCTAATATCCTTTATTTCTGAATTCCTCATAGAAGATGCAACTGCCCTACAGGGCTGCAACATCTTCCCTTAAATAGTGCACTGTGAATATTGAATAATCTTTCCTTTTAGTTAAACTCTTCCAAGCCCTGACTACCACATCGTTAATGAAGATTCACCATCCCACTGGATCACCATCCAAACCCCACGTAAGCCCATCGTCATTCTACAGAGGTGATTTAGATTTGGGATGGTGATTTCTCCCAGTTCCAAACTTACCGAGTTTGATGCCCATTGAAACAGGGCCACATTTGGATTGAACTCTACCTGATCTGAACCAATGTACGGATCAGGTGCCTCCTGATCCGTTACACTCTCCCTAACCAATCCAAAGCATCGTCAATCCTTAGCAAAGGTTATAAGTCCCTTTTTGTAATACTGTTGAGCTTCCGGTAGTCTATTACTACACTTTTGGTGCCATCCTTCTTTTTTACAATCAGAACGGGAGAAGCCCACGGACCCTTGGATGGTTCAAGCATCCCTTGCTCCAGCAACTTATCAATTTCATTAGTGACAACATCTTCTGCTGCCCTCAATCAGCAGATATTCTGAGACCTTATAGGTCTATGATCTCCTGTGCCACTTGATGGACCACGCCCCAAGCACACCCTAAGTCATTATTGTTAGTAGTGAAAATACCCTTGTACTTCTGGAATAAAGCTATTGCTTGGTCTTTTTGTTCTTCCAATACCCCTATTAGATTACTCCACAGTTCCACCATCATTAAGCCAGCCAGTGCCTCAACTGGTAGACAAAATTCGCCCAATGACCCAAAATCATGAACCTAAAGGACCACTTCTATTGGGGTCTAAATGTAAATATGCTACTATTTGGTGTCAGCGGATTTGCATTGGCGCGTTCTGGAGGTTTTCTAACAAAATCTTAATCTCTCCATGTCCCATAAGTATAATCCCTGTAGCCACATGAGGCTCAAACCGTGTTTGAAGATAGAGCCCAATGACTTCCCCATATAGCCCAACAGGCACTTCCACCTCTAACTCAGTGTTCACTAAAACTTGATGTCCAGAAGGAATATATATGGACCCTGCAGCTCGAAGAGGTATCCCTTGATATTCATATATCTGCTGGGGAAGGGGCCAAGTCTTGTTTTTTAGTTGATGATAGCGAGCTGGAATCACCCCATCACTATATGCAAGATTGATATGGCCCATGTGCACTGGATCCTTTGGCACTCCGCTAGAGGTGAAGTAAATTGGGATCCTCTGTCCCAGAATAGTGAGAGTCTCCTCTGTCATATTAATGACAGCCCCAAAATGGTGCAGGAAAGCGGTTCCAATTAGCAAGCTGTAGTTTTTGTTTGGTAGCACAATTTCCAGAGCTAAGATGACAATGGACCCAAAGCACAGAGGTAGCGCACTGTAAGCTCCCTCAGAGATGGTAATTACTGCTCCAGCAGTTCCATACACCATTTGATGGTCTACATCAGGTTTTAACGTCAACTTCACCATTAACTTAGTAGAAAATATGTTGACTGGAGCACCAGTATCTATTATAGCATGAAATTCATTTATTGCTACAAAAATATCACAGTAAATACACTCAGAATAAAATGAATATTGACTTTTTAATACGTGGACATTTATGGGATCTCTTTTTTTCAATAAAACACATTATCCCCTCACCAACTTTGGGATATTCTTTGACAATGGTGTCTACAGGAAGGGCGACGTTTACTCTTTTCAGAGTTGGTGCATCCACAGCAGAATCCAGCTTGTCTTGATCAAGTATTTGAAAGACATATGGCTTTGTATGTTCTGGGGATTCTTCGTCTGCTGTGGCCTTGGCTTGAGCTCACATTAATATGGTTACTCCTCCAGCTGGCTTCTGGTATAAAATTCCATTGTCATACTGAGGGACTTCTATGTAATATACTACTATTGATTCAGGACGTTTTGGGCTGGAATTGCGGAGGTAGAGGGTCCCATCTCTACTCCTCTCCATCATTTCCCTGATAGTATTAATCTTGGTGTATGTAGTTCACACAGCGGTTGTGGCAGAATTTTGCCAAGTTACCAGGGTGGCCGCATTCATAGCAGCTAACCCCATAAGAGCCACATCCTTGATAGTCATAAAAGGGTCTAGGTCGGAAAGTTTGGGGTCGTTTGGTGTAACTAGGCCCAGGTCAGTAAAATGATTGTTTACATTCGGCGTAGCTAGGTCCTGGTTGGTAGCTAGGTTGCTGACAGTTTTTGTGACCAGCCTATGGATGCTGACTGAACTGTTGAGTATAATTTGGCCGAGGATGAGGTGCAGAGCTATAGTAAGGTTGATGGTTGCTAGGCAGAACGTGAGTCAGATGAGAGTATTTTCCTGAATAAGAGGGTATGGTAGAGGCGGTAATCTTCCATTCCATATTTGGCAGTGGAAAGTTAGGGGATATGTGACGCAAAAACTATACAATCTTGAGCAGGGGAGAGTCGTCATCCAGAAGTGGTGAAATGACATTGTGAAGCTCTCAGTATGGCTTCACCACAGAGGTCATGATGATGCATATGTTGGCTTCCAATATGTACCCTTCCCCAATTAGCACGTGAGCTTCCATCGTAAATCAATCAGCAATCTCCAGGAGAGTCTCATATCAGCAGAATCAGATCATTAAGAATTCCGCTTTCTGCTGTGACATCTTTGAGGTACCCCCAAACAGGCAAAGCACGGTATCTTTTACATCCCTATAGGCGACAGAGCTACTTGGGAGGTAACAGGTAACTTTATTGGCAATCCTGACATCCAAGGTGGATATCAACAGTTTAGCTTTTCATCTATCAGATGCCCCTTCCACTGCAAATTCAAACCGTTTGAAGAAACCATGGATATTCACATTTTAATCAAACGGAGGTAGTTCTTAATATTAACCTTCTCATCCCATTCGTGGCCTTTTGGGCCATACTGAGGAATGGGTCAGGATCCAAAAGCAGTTTCCCAATGAGGAGCTGGACCAGTGGAAGTTGGGATGTCCGCTGCTTCAGGGGTAGCGTGGCCTTCTGCCATGGGTGTCACTGCCATTAACTGAGGGAATTGGCGCTCTAACTCATATTTGTATACATTACTACCTTCCTGGGTGTAATATCTCTGACCAGCATCATATTCTTCATCGTATGATGCCCCCTTGTTGTTCATCCTCTTCCCAGTGAGAAGACCAAGTGGCACCGGTCAATTTCTGCTCTGCACACTGTAGCTGTTTAGTAGTATCATCCAACCGGTTGGCGAGTTCCTTGTTTTGTTGACCCAAAATTTGCATTTGGCTGAATGTGCTATCAAGCTGGTGCATGACAGCATTTCGTTCTTGAAGAAGTTCATCCTGTTTTTTGAGTACCACGTCTAAGATAAGTTTGAGTTCCTCATATTCAGCTGGTGCAGTGTTTTGTGAATATTTCTCAGCAACACAGGCTGTGTAAGACATGGCTGGTGACTGGATTTTCGTAGTACTTGGTGGTTGATCAATGGGCCCCCTGTAGTGAGCACCACCGATATAAAATCGGACAGTATTGTTAGGATCCACCATATTGTTTGTACAGGTTGAACCCACTGAACAATAGAAAGATGATGTGGGGATCGTCAGTCCTTTGGACACAATTGAAAATATACTAAAATATAGGAGAAATCGCTCCAAAAACTCTTTTATTTATTTTAATAAATACAGCAATCTTTTGCTGTTCCTCTATTTCTCTACTATCCACAACTTTCTTATCTCAATCGCCCATCTCGCTTATATACAGCAGCTTCAGACAATACTACTCTCATAGCTTGAGCTATTCTATTCTGCCAATTCTCATCGATTTTGGCTTGCTATTCTTTAGCTTTTTATCGCTTTAATTTTAGGTGATTTAATTTTCATTCATCAGATGTCAACATTGCCTTATCACCTTATCTAGAGACAATCCAATAATAACATGTTATATCTCAATATCGCCTCATCTTGAGGCACTTGAATAATTTAACTAATATCATGTTTGACGGATTCTTCCCAATCCGCCCTAGCTTTCTCAAGATTATTGTCCAGTCATATCAGAATCGTGACAGGTATTATAGTACCAGATTGGATAATTGAAAAGAAAGAAGAGGTGGCATGAGCTCATTAGCTGCTTCCCCTCTTTAGTGACAGTTTTTGCTAAATTAGTCATTGACTCGGATTTTAGATGGGTAATGTGCTGGGCCAACTTCATCATGTCTTTATCAGACTCATCAGTCCTAGCATAGAAAACATCTTTGGCTAATAAAGCAGGCACCCCATGTTCTCAACCATACAACATGCAGAAAGGAGACATTTTGAGGATCCTGTGGTAACTGATATGATAGACCATGAGGGCACTAGGCATGAATTGATCCTAGTAGAGAGGTATGAAGTGACCATTTTCATAAGTTAGAGACCAAGTTCTTTCTGCTCTTTTTACGGTATTATTTGTAGAAGGGTTATATGGGGCTGTGAAGAGTTGTTGCGCTTCCAAGGAGGTGGCCAGGATCTTGACCACTCTGGATATAAGTTTTTTATTGTCACAGAGTAGAGCCTGGGAAACCATGGCGAGTGAAGATAAACTGATGGAGGAAATTGGCGGTAGCTTTTGCAGTTTGAGCTGAAAGAGCCACAGCTTTGACCCATTTAGTAAAGTTATCAATTCCTACTAGTATGTACTGACTCCCACAGGTAGTCTGTGGTAAGGGACCAACCACATCTAGAATTATCGTGTAGAAGGGTTGCTTATGGGTTTAGTCTGGTGTTAATATATGGTCTTAAAGCTGAATTGCTTTTTGTAGGTCATACAGGCATCCAGGACTTTGATAAATGGGCTCCATGACTCCATCCCAGTAGTACCGTTCTTTAACCCACTCATGGGGTTTTTGTACTCCGCCATTCCCCAGGATATAAGTAGCCTCCATGATCACAAGTACTCACTCTGAAGGTCTAAAATTAGGGCAAACAGTTCGCCTCTACATTTTTGTATAACTTCTTACTCTATACCTTGGTGTTGCAGGAGTGTTGAGCTAACATCTTCTGTATAAGTTAAGCTTCATCATCTCAAGCATCAGGTGTCTAGGAGGTCATGCAACCTCTCAGTTTCACTATTTTCTAAGTGTAGGACAGGCAGCCAAGTAAACCCATCCACATTCATCTGGCGAGTTTCTTCTTGGTGCTCATTTTCATGTCATATTGTTGGAGCTTCAAGGCCCACTAAGTAACCGTCAAGTGGGGTACTTCATGTTTTGAAACATTTCAGAAAGCGTGGTCAGTAGCAAAAGTAAAGGTTGTCCCATAAAAGAAAGGGCGGTAGTGCTTCATAGTGTTAAGATGGCTACGTGCCAATAGAACACTGGACACTGAATGCTGCTGCTTTATCAGCCACAACAGGCGGCACAGACTACTTAGCTTTGCACCATCAGAAGTAGGTGAAAAAGATTTGGGGAGTTCTTGAAGTGGGGTGTTGTAGCTTCACATATTTGGGTTTGTACCAGCACCTAAGGGTTCCTCGATCAATGAGGCCATTAAATGAGACCCTTGGGTGTTGTCCATTTGGAACACAATCGCGGATTTTAAATATGTTTTGCGCAAAATAAACAGCAATACCAGCACTTTTGGGGTAAAGTTTCTAATAAAAATACTTTAAGTAATAACCAACACCTACCTAAGGCAGGATGGTGAGTTTTAGCTTTGATGGGGATGGGAGGCTACTAAGCTGAATTAAGAAAGTAGAGATTGAATTCCATTTTTAAATTTGTTAATTTAATTGTTTCAATCCTAATGTTGCCTTGACAATATCAACCGATGGTTCCAAGCGATTATTGACCTGTTTTTATGAATTTTGAATGTCTAAATTCGCCTTTTAAATTTTGGATGAAGTTTTTAGGTTCAACCCCTTTTCAGCCTTTTTGCTTCAACTTTCTGCTTGTTTTTATCTTACCAAATTAGTTTCCCCACTCAGGTTGGCTTCTGGTTGAGTCCTTTATTGGGGACTGAAAGTGGGAACCATAATGGCGAGCTTCTTGTGATTCTAAAATCAGGACAAAGTTTAAAGATTTTCAAATAAAAATCTGCAGATTCTCACACCTGAATGGGTTTGGGCTGAGGGGGATGGAGAAAAGGTGTTGGGCAAAGAGGGAGGGGTGTCCAATACCCATCTCTTATCCAGTGTGTGCCCTAGGTCAGAGATCTGTGTGAGTGGCTGGCCTTTAAGGTTGTCCCTTTTTGACCTAAAGAGGTGTATGCCCCTGTCCAGCTTAAAGCTGGAGCTAAGGTCCTTAAACACGGCAAACAAGAAATTCAAGCACTCTTTTTCAGTGACGCTGTAGTTGCATTCAGCTTATGAGAGCTTCTTGATGAAGTAAGACACTGGATGATCTATACTATCATCATCCAATTAGGTCAGAATGGCTTCAACGGCATAGTTAGAAAAGTCAGTAAACAAAAGGAAAGTTTTTACAATATTTCAGATGGCGAAGAATAAGCTGTCAATATATAGCCACTTTTTTAGAGTCTCAAAGGCGGCCTTCTGTTCATCACCCCAATAGAAAGTAGTTTCTCAGCCAAGAGACATATGAGGGGGAAACTGAGCTGGGCGAACCTTGGGATGAATTGATGGTAATAACTCATCATTCCCAGAAACACCTGGATATCACGCAGGGTTTGGGGCGCAGGCATTTTGGATATGGCTTTGACTTTATCTTGGAGGGGTTGAACCCCTCTTGTGAGATGGCGTGACCAAGGGAATTCAATGTCTTATGGAAAAAAGTACATTTTGTAGTCTTCATCTTAATGTTTTACGCATGTAGGCGGTGAAAAACTTCCTTTAGATGAGTGAGATGCTCATTGAAAGTTCTAGAAAAGACTTTGATGCCATCAAAATAGACTATCATTCAAATTAGCTTAATATCCTGCAAGATATGATTAATTTCTCGCTGAAATTATGCGGGAGAATTGCACAACCCTTGAGAAACAAGTGGGCTGAAATAAGCCTTCACTGCAAATGAGAGCACATCTCTCCTTATCTCGAGGAGAAAGGTCCATTTGCTGGTATCCGCTGGCCAAATCCATAGAAGAGAAGTATTTGGAGCCAGAAATTTGGGCAAGGTCATCATCAATGCATGGATAGAATAACTATCTTGTTTAGTTATGCTATTCAATTTTTTAGTCCATAACAATCTGATGACCCCTGTTTTTCTTTTAAATAGCAAAAGGAGACTCCCAAAGGCTTTGGGAAGGTAATAGTAACCCAAAATCTAGTAACTGCTTTATCTCTGTCATCATCTATTGCTTCCAACTTCTGCCTTATGGTAAGGTTAAGATTGGATAGGACTTTAATCACCATCTTCAAATGTGTGGCTCCAATCTTTCATGTGCCCATATCAGTATCAGATTTAGATATGTTATCACTGTAGGTATTCAATAAATTGTTTTTTAAAGCTCATCTGAGGTTAGTTCATCTGAAATATATACATTAGATAGAGCACATAACAGTTTATCAGTAGGTAGGCCCATCTCTAACGTAGAACCGATGCAAAAAACTTTTTTGGTATCCTCAATGGGAATGAGCAGACCTTTTCCTATCTTCTGGTGTTCTTTCCTTATAACGCCCTATATGTAAGATTTCCCAGAAAAATATTAATAGGTCGCTGGTATGAAAGATCTAGTATGCCAGGCAACACTCAGGGATCTAGAGGACTAAATTTATCAATTTAGGTTATGTGGAATAAGAAGTTCTGGGGATTTATAAATTAATCTTAGTATCAATCACCGGTTGTTCCCAAGACTTAATTAATATCTCCACCGAGGCATACAAAGGAATACCCTCTGAAACATCCACGGAATTAGCAACTTCTTTGTATTTTGCCTGGACATTGTATAATGCAGCAATAATGCAGCTACTGGATACTCAACTGAGCAGGAGTATTTTTGTTAAGTTCTTCATTTTTCAAGATCAGGAGAATCTCATAGTGGATCAGGGAGAGATTACCCTGTTTCAGGATGATAATCTTGTCATACTTAAGCATGAACTGCGTGCCAATAAGCATGTCATAGTTAATTTTATCCAAGGCCACAGCTGATACCAATAAGATAAGCTTACAAAATATGATGGGTAGAGAGGATTATGCCCCAATAGTGCGGGTACTGGTGGGACCCGAAGTTCCATCCTCATGGGAGTAGTCTAAGTTAGGAGCCAACCTAATTTTCCTGATGAGTTTTGAGGATATCAAGTTGATCAGTAGATCCGGTGTCTAGGATAGATACCACCTGTACCTTGTTGATGACAACCTTTACCTTGGTTAAAGTCCCCAAGTTTGGGGTGGAAAGCTAGCATCTCCTTAAGTTTAAAAGTATAAGCGAGCTTTTGAGCAGTCTCAGGGTATTTATCCTTGATGGTTTGTAAAGTATGAGCATTCTGAATAGGATAAATTAACAATGCAATGAATTGTTCGGCATCACTAGCAGTATCAATAACTTCAGGGCGCCCCAGAACTTGGCTAAGGTAGGTCTCTTGGGTATCATGACCTTATTTGCTCCTTCAGGGTTCTTCTGATCCGGTACCCTACTTCAACTGGAGCTCCTAGGACATAATATACAACGTCCTTATAAACCCCTTCAGATTCGTCATCAGGGGGTTAATTATGCATTTCAGAAGAGTGATAGAAGGGAGGCTAGAGCATGTCCCGTCAGGCTTGTTGGTCTTTCATATGACTCACCTTGTCAACAGGCTCTTTTTTGTTGCAGAAGTTGCCCTTGGGGCGCCCACTACCACTTTGGGCATGAGATAGGACATTTTAGCGTCAATGGCCTTGGCCTTTAGATCTTTGGCAGATGTGAGGGAGAATTTGGGCTGCACCTTGAGGCAGTTTTTGAGATGTGAATGGACATTGAAGATGCCAAGGGCGCTAAGGACTTCAACTTGGACGGACGTGGCACTTAAGCCACTATAGATAATCTCTCAGTGGAGGGTGTTAAGCGAGGCAAAAGTCTCAATGGAATTTTCAGGGTGAACTCTGAGTGAAGAGTACATAAGGGAGGGTTTCCCTGTTGTGGATGATGCACTCTGACCAATCTCCCATGGTGTAGTGAGGTCTGTTTTATGTTTTACCGTGGGAGCAGGTTTTGGGATAGTAACAACCACATAAGGGGCAGGGGAGTCGTTGTGGACTCCTTCTGCCAAGCTACAGTTGGGAGATCCTTAATGGTTACGACTTGGGGCTTGTTGAGAATTTTTTACATTCTTAATGATAGGTAACTCTATTAGTGTTAGGCCAAACAGTATGAAGACTTCTGGCCTTTGCTTTTTACAATCATCGGCGACCTTTACCTATAAATTTTCAGGGCGACTCATCAACCAAGTAGACCAATAACATCTCCTTCTGAAGGTTGACCACTCGTTATAGCTCAGAGGTCCTCTTTGGGACTTGTCCAACGATTGTGGTTCAGTGGCCCTATTGACTCCTTCAGGGTTTCTCCCCTTCAATCTTTCCAGTTCATCATTGTAACTTCTAGTTGCCACAAGTTCCCATGGGGTTTCCATCTAGTTAAAGGTTGGGAGTTGGTTGCGCTGACCACTCCAGGTGTTTTAACTCAGCACCTAACCTCTGGGGATCTTGATTCCCACCTCTTCAAGCTAAGCTAACCACTGTTAACTAAAAACTTAGTAAAGGTAGGTAAAGGAAGATATTTTATTAGAATAAAAAGTCAGCCCCTAAATAGGGTGGCCAAAAATATGAATATTGCGATAAAACTGGTGTATAATTATCATGAGAAATATAATGGGTTTAGGGGTGTGGAGATTATGAACTACTTGAGGCTGCATCAGTGGTGATTGGTTTACAAAAATCTATATTATATGGAATTCGTCAGCTTATATGTAATTGATTACATTAATTAGATATAGTTTCTATATCACATGTGAGGCAGCCTCTTGATGTGGAAAAATTTAACAATAAATGGATTTTCTTCTTTCCCGCTCACCTCCTATTGTGGTCTCATATTGAAATTAATCATTTTGTCAATTTAAAGCTTTTCTGTTTTCATCAATTCAGCAATGATTCAAAACTTGAAAAGGCAAGCATTTGAGAAAAATCATGTAATAAGTTTGTTCAATAATTACAATACACTTGCCATTAGATTGTCATATCAGCTAGTAAAATATAAAATAATCATTAAACTTATTAGAATCAATTCTGCTATTCAGACAACCTCTCAAACTTATAAGCATAAATCCTAGGTAAGCAAGATCTAATCATTGACTCAATATCGAGGTTAATGCTGAGATTAATCCTTAGCTAAGGCTAACATCAACTAGGAATAATTCCAATAGCGCTTCAACCCAACTCCTTGGACAGGCTCAACTTTATGGAAATCCACAACATCCATTAAAGCATCCTTTATATCAGGAACCTTCCAGAAGTGGCGTTTGACTATGATGATATTCCTTTCTAAGGAAGAGTGAGAAGCTAAGACAGTCAAAATAGCAGCAACGGCGTCAAGAGTTAAAATTTTTGCAAGTAACAATGGTTGAGCTTCACCATAGAACTGATCAACAAAAGTGTCAAGCAATTCTCCCTTTTTGTATTCTAAGACACTTAAAGGCCTTCTTTTCCTCTTTAACTCTTTGTTAAACTCAAATTTATCAATAAGCGCTTCCTTTACTTCCACCCAGTTACTAAGGGTGTCCATTTTAGGAACTATTACCTCTTGGGCCAGACAACTTAGGCAAGGGAAAATGTGCTTGATTTTTTGGTGCTCAGTCACTCCTTCCATGGCGGATTCATATATATATAAAATGAAATTGTGCTACCCTCAAAAGGGATATACATGTCTTTAAACGTGGGTTAAAGGGGGCGCAGTTACTTTTGGTGGGGTAGAAACAGCAGTAGCAATTTCACAAGAAGCTGTAAAAGGACGCTGTTTGAGCTTTTTAAGTCATGACAGAGCTTTTGGATAGTTGCTGTTCTATAGCAGCTAACATTGGTTCATCTTCAACGGGGAGGTTATAAAGATTTTTTAATGGTCGTCAATTTATTTAGTAAGAGATTGTGGTGTACAGGCACCCCTGTAATGAGCACCACTTGTTGGAATCCTGGCACTTTGATTGCTCTCTGGTGCTTGTGGCACAGGATTTCAACATACTAGCAGTTACAGGAGTTGAAAAGTTTCTCAATTTCTTTTTTATATTTTGGGGTGAAATTGGCCACAAATAAATGTAATTTTAATAATATAAAATGGAGATGATATCACTTATAGCTTAAAAAACCAAATGTGATACTATATAATGTTTTCCATTATTTAGGATACTTGAATGCTAATAGTGAGATATGAGGTATATCATGATAAGCAGAGGGGAACTCAATTTGGTTAAATGACATTTTGGCCTATCAGAACTAAAGAAACTCTTTTCATTTCAATATGGCTAAATTTTAGGTTTTGGGTTTATAGTGGGGATGACGTATCCATGAGGTAGCATTTTAACATAATTTCAAATCAGCCATCTTGAAAATATTTTCACCTTGGCTGATTAACAGATTTTATAGTGACTGATTAGCTGGTAAAATATTTTTATCTCTAAACACCTTCTCAGGTCTATAAAATGGATTGATTTTCCTTTAGGCAATAGTACTAAATTTGAGTTAATGCTTGTTAAGACATCCATGGGAGTTGACCTATTACGCTGGGGTTGGCTGAGCCAAACTAACAACATCCAAGCTATTCTGCCAAAAGTTAGGTGTAGAAGTATTACTCCAATTGGGGCTATTCTGGCAATAGTTGAAGTGAAAGTTATCATTAGTAAAATTGGAACTATTCTTTGCCAGAAAATTCTTATTAACTAGTCAGATGGCCAATTTTCTGACAGTGCAGTTCACAAGTTGCACGTAATTATGACAGGCATTTATAGCCTGGTTCACACAAGTCGTTTGGGACAACAATAAGGCATCAATTTATGGATTTTCAAAGAGCATTGAGGAACTAGTTAAGGAGCTGCTGGTCAACTTCCCTGAAATTTCAATAGGTCACCTGGTTCCAAAGTCTCATCAGGTCTTCAATTTTTGTAAGGAAAATGCTGATCATGGAATTTTTTAGGTAAAGTTGGCAGAATATTTTGCAAAGTTAGGATGAGGAAATTTGGAACGTCTCCTTGTCATAGACTTGCCATTCTTTCCAGGAGTTGAAGGGGAGGGTGGAACTATGCCAATTTTGTGATTGTCCAGTGAAGAGGTTGGTTATTTATCTAAGTCATTGGTGAGAGCACACTAAGGTATTTCCTCTCCAAAGCTTTGTAATTTTCTAACCATTCCTTAATAAGGTTATATCCAAATTTTAAGGCTCTGTTTGGAGCATGTTCTCATTAAATAAATCATGATAAATTGGTCAGTTGGAAAATAATCCACTGGTTCTGGGATGTCATCTCTGGCAGGATCACCACTTTGTCATGAATGCTCTGGAATCCCAGTTTAGCATGACCCAAGGTCTGGAAACACCCCTGGTTATGGATTATCAGCCATAAGGTTGTCATTGGTAGGCGGTCATAATGGGTCATTTAACCCAAAATATCTGAATTGACAGTTCAGGATAAAACTTGAATAATAAAAACCAGATAGCAAAGGTATTGGGGAATATGATACTTTATTGGTAATTGGAGGCAGGCTTTTATACTTGATTAATCAAAAGTAGTCAAAAGAAAAGATTTTGGTGGTATCAAAGAGAAATACGATAAGGATAAATAAATGGGACTGAAAGTAAAACCAGGGAGAGAATATCCCTAAAAGATTGACATTCTTGGAAATAGCATGAAATGTCGAAAGAAGCCTATGTTTTATTTAAGGTGGCCAATTTGGGGACAATACTGCACTAATTAATAGGAAAAATGGAAATTAAAATATAGGAAAAGAAGGATAAATTGTGGTAAACCTCCATGTAAAGTATTCTTATAGGCCAGTAACTCCATGAACTACCTTTGCTATTTGCTATCTCAGTTCATGGCATTGGTGCGCAATGCTAGCACAGTCATAAATTGTCATCTACTAAAGTTTATCTACCAAGAGTAAACTTGGGAGGCAGTATAAACATCCTATATGGGTTCTCCTTATCCACAAAATCTTTTTAAAAAGTTTTATTATTTTTGGTTCATTTATTTGGTAAAATTTATAGAACAAACATACTTATATATATAATAATTTCTTAAGATGATCATTTAAGTCAACTTCAACTAAATGGTAACTGGTCTCAAATTAATTGAGATAATTTTTAATCTATCTCTATCAGACATCTGGTTGCAGTTGCTCATGCTTTTAATTAGGCTAATCCGATTATCATTTGAGTAATTTCACCATCCCAGTGATCTTTCTTTTATAGGTTAAATGATAATATACAATAATATCATGACAACATAGTAAATAAAAATTTTTAATAAAGTTTTGAATAACCTAAGGCTATAAGGTAAATATATATCATGTTCTTAAGCTATACCATAAGGTAAAACTTTAATTTATTTACTTTAAATGTAATTAATTTAACTTAAATTTATTTTTTATTCTATAAAATTCAATTGATTGTTATATATAAGATATAAAAATGGTATATACGACTTTAAGAATGGCATATAGAACTTTAATCAGAATTGGTATATTAAATGTCTGAGTAGTTTTATTTATTCAGGGAAGCTCAACCAGGGTACTTACACTTCCAATATAGTGAGGATAAAATAGTAATTAACTGTGAATAATTAAAGACACCCCAGAGGGTTCAAAGCCCCTCTTGTTGTCTCCAGGACCACCAATTTTAGGACTTTAGTGGAGTTTTATTCTGTTTTATTCTTGGATGCAGCATGAGTGATGGAAAGAATCAATATTTAGTAGCCATATGGGGAACCATGTATTGGTTGTTCTTCTGTTGCGTAAGTCATTTTTCCAAACAACCATGCTTGGAAATGTTCCAATATATGGTAGTGAAAATGATTAATGGCTTCTTGAAGGGTAGCGTTGCTCCTGTAAATGACTCCAGTACTATAGTATGGATTGTCCATAGTGCTATTGCTGCTATTAACGTCTGTAGGGATGGAAAAGTTACTCCATGTTGAGAGCAAAGATGTTCCTAGCCAAACTAAATGATTGTCCATTGTCTTGGCGGCACAGGTGCATGATCTCTTTCCAGATAGCTACTGGTGTTGGACATTTTTATAAACAGTGTACTAGGCTTCCATATTGGCCACATATTGTGAATGAGGAGTGAACAGCGTTTGATCGTTCTGCTGTGCAATATACTCTCCTCATGCATCTCCACACATGTGCTCATATCCTGAGTGTAGTTGTGAGTGATGTGTGTATCTCCAGACTCTTATTTGGATCCCCAGGTTGTATGGTATATCCATATGATCCAGATAATCAGTTCTGGCAATGGTACTCAAATTTTGGCTTATTATGTTATCTGTGACTATTTGGCCATTAACTTCCTGTCTGTGAGTTAGCCTTGGGGTTCTTGGTGACTGATCTGACCACATATGTGAATCTTCCACTCTGCTCTTCTCATGGCTAGAAGTATACGTTTGAAGTGTACAGAAGTGTCATGTGGTCCTGCAGCTGTAGGGTGAGACGCCAGATACTTGGTTAGTGTGTTTGGATGATCTGGGTTTCTTAATTGGAGTGCTCAAGTAAAATTAGATCTTGCTGTTCTAGCCCAATGTATATCAGAAAGGTCTGGACTAGTCACCTGAGCTATCCAGGATCCTAGTATATGGGTCAATTGCTCTACATAATTATTTAGCCCCATACCTCCATTCCTCCTAGGGCCAAATAGAGCTTCAAGGCATAAAGGGGAATTATGGTTGAATAAAAGCCATCCCTGTATTAAGGCGTAGATTGTATTAAAAAAGGACGGTGAGGAAGCAATTTCATGGGCTGTAAACCATATGATTGATAATATCATGGAGTTAACTATCATAACCTTTCCTGTTAGATCTTTTTTATGTCCATGTAATGAGGCAATACGTTTTGTTATTTTATCTAGAAGTTGAATTTCCATCATGATGTTGGAGTAACCTTCTGCTTCTAACCATACCATCACGTAACAGACAGGTCCATCTGCCAGCTTGGTAATGAAGGGAAATTCCAGTAGGGTAATTGCTGACCTTCTCCTCCTATGTCTGGTGAGGAGTCTTGATGTTGTATTGGTTTGTTGACCCAGGGTAGATAGCTTCCAATAGGTCTGATATTTCTTCTAGATGTATAATTTCCGTTTTTTAAGTGTTAAGCGATGCATTGCTTATAAATGAGTATTCTTGTATTATTTTCTCAATTCTGTTGGAATCCTGGTTGTTGGATATACCCACCACGCAGTCATCAGCAAAAGCTATCATTTTGACTGGTGCTTGACCATAGACATTGATTCTATTGAGAAGGGCGTTTGTATTCAGGATTAGGGGATCCAGACTAATATTGTATAGTAGAGGGCTTGGAGGGTCCCCTTGTTTGAGTCCTCTCTGTGGAAAAACTAGGTTAGTCAAAAAACCTGCTCCACGCACAGCCATGGTGGCTGACTCTGTGAACAACATCACCCGGTTTATGAACTTATTTGAGAGTTTGAATTTTTTGAAGGCATGCCCTGAGAAAAGTCCAGTTCACCCTGTCATATGCCTTCTGTTGATTATTTAATAAAAGCGCTCCAGATACTTTATAATGGCAGACATTTGCAACTGTGTGAATATTGTATCATATGGATCTTTTTGGGACAAATCCATATTGTAATGGGGATATCAAGAGTTGCAATTTCCCTAATCGTTTGGCCATGATTTTTGTAAATATTTTAGTATCAGTGTTGGTTAGTGAGATTGGGCGCCAATTGGATAAGTTTAATCTATCTGCTTTTTGAATTAAAAGACAGTGTATGCTTCTTTGCCTCCAGGTAGAAGTCATGTTTCCATAATGCACTTGTTCATGGAAGCTAAAATAATGTTAGATATGTTAGGAAAATATTTTATATAAAATTCATAGGGAATCCCATCAGGTTTAGGGCATTTCCCTCTTGGTGCACCGCATACTGTTTCCCATAATTCCTCATGCAATATTAGGTTAATTTAAATTGTTGTTTTGAGCTGCAGTGTCAATATGTGCATTTGTAAGGAATTTTTTGATTTTTGTTGGTTTGACTGATTTGGATTTATATAAATCTGTATAAAACCTGTGTACTTTGGTCACGACTTCTTTAGGTGTTTCCCCTACGGATTTATCCAGTTGTCAGACCTGTGTACAGGATATCATATTTTTTTGGGTGTGAAATTGACAGAAAAAATAGCTCAAACAAGTTTCTTTATCTTTTAGGTTTTTTGCTCTATATTGAAACCTAATTCAGTGTTTGTTGGGATTTTTGCCCATCTTCTCAGCTGGCTAGATTACCAGGGATTGCTAGGAGATAATTCCCTAATGTGAGGTGAATTGGATATTGGTTGACCCTGATTTTGTGGTAACTATGTTTGGGGGATTTTTATGTTATTCTCCTAGTCAAATCTGTCAAGGGTCAATCTGGATGAATGCTTAAGATCTCATCGGGCAGAGTTGCTGATGAAATAGTGACATCTGATAGTTGATTAACTATTAGGTGTACTGATTGGGATTGGTCATGTTTTATCGCCAACTGATTGGGAATTCAAGGAGTAAGTTTTGAGTGAATGATGCTACCTGCAACTAGTAATAAATCAGTTGGTTCATGACCTTCCTTAATGGGTAACAAGTCCCATTACCTAAGCAGGTCGCTTGCTAAATATGGTTGGTTCACTTGGATTGAGAGGAAAACGTTAGGGACACATTTTCTGAATCTTTCTGTTTTAGGTCTCAAGGATGTCCAACAATGGAATCCTAGCCAGGATGGGGAAGACCATTGCTGCTGAGACAAGGATGGACGATTCAATGACAACATGTCATTTCATTGAGGAGGTGCCAACCAAGGGTTGGGCGCTGAATCCACCACTATAAATCCCACATATTCAATAATAAAAGAATAATAATCTTGCCAGATAACGATTTGCCAGATTATCACTTTTACTAGAGTATTAGCTTAGTAAACTTTATCAGAATCCATTTGTTCTATTCTTTCTCAAGGATATTATTGCTGTGTGTGATAATTGGGAGACTCTTTAAGATAAATAGTAAGGATCTGAGCAGGGATCCAGAGAAGAAGCTGAATAAAATTAGGGATTGCTGCAAGCTGTGTGTCAAACCAGAGAAACCATATATAAGAATCTAAGAGTATATCGAGTTAGGCAGTATGAGGGAACAAATCCCTATTCAAGACATCATAAGTATTTCAAGAGAAATACTGGCCGAGCGTTGGACCAAAATCTAATACTTCCATTCAACTAAAGATAATAGTCGCCATACTATTATCAAACAAATATATTAACTACTATACAACGCGGAGAATTGCAAAAAACCCAAACCAGTGCAAGTAATATATTTATAGGAGTTATTGGCTGAAAATAATCAGATAACCTGTATATTTTTACAGTGTTGGTGTTTGCATATCAGGGTGTTTAACCGTGCAGAAACCTTTGACCATTTTCATTCCCATCCAGGGCTATATCCTGTGCGTGGGACATTATTTTCCAGGTGATTGATTTCTGCCAGGGTGTGTGTCAGGATTTGAGATAAAAATTGTATTGAATTCCCATCTTCTGAATCAGGCCGTTCTGAATTGGTCGTTGAACCTACCCCAAGCTAAAACTAGTCCAGGATCATCCTCACCAATTCCTGAGTCCCATGGGGCGGCATTTCCACCCATTCAGTCAGGTGAGCGACGCTATCCATTAAGGATGCCCTTGAGGAGGCCATTCTGGAAGATCAGTAAAGATCCTGATCGGATGAGGCCCTGATGATCCCAAAGGCACTGAGTCCCAACACTATATAAATATCAAAGCCTTTTAGTTTAATAAAATATTCAGTATTCTAACCATTTTACTGTTTCCTCCTTGGCGCTCTTTCCAATTTTTCCAGCTTTGAGCCACCGCGAACCCTGGCGCCAGTCCAAAGAACTGTAGCACCAACAGAAGTGGTGCTCACTACAGGGGGCTCCGAGCTGACCTAAGTGAAACCATCTATCACGAAAAATGGAAACCAATAGCAGCCCTGATGACCAAATGACTGGTCAATCGAGGAGCGTTATATGATGGGTTAGTACCTTGCGGTATGCAACGCCACCCTTGCGGCTGGAAAGGCTAGAATTTCGCACCACCTTTCAACTCTCGCTGCTCTCCCTAGATGGGAGCCAATACCAACTCCAGTATGAGCATATCAATGATGTTGTTCAACAATTAATAAATGGCATCTACTCCAAGGGCGCCCGCTCAAGCCACTCCCACGCCTCCTCCATACCTTCCATGATGCGGGACCTCTATGCCTCAGCTGTATTGCCAGCTGGGGAGCTTACCCTGGGGCCTGACTGATACATCCATAACTTTGTCCACCCCGCTATCCATCACCTCCTCCAGTTAGTCAGATTACACCATCAGGAGGTCTCCCAGCAACTAGGGCTCACCCTGAATTTATATTCCTACATTATCAACTTTTATGATGCTGCCTCCTCCTTTGTGCATGACAATCACGAAGCTATTCTTGATAAGTGGCGATTAATTAATGAGATCCGCGACCAGATTGTAGTACTGGATAGCATAATCTCCGGCTACCTTGAGGAGCAATTCTTCCAAAATGCCCAGCTATTCGCAGTGACATGGACCCAGAATCAACAACAAGTCAAAGAACTGATACAATCCCTACAGCAGTACTACCGAGAGCTGGCCTCTCATGACTACCCCCCATGGGTGCTGGGCCAGAAGGTCCTGAGGGGCGTCAAGGGCCAGCTGGACCCAAGGGACCACGCGGGCCTCAAGGGCCCCTGGGCCCTCCGACCTTAGGTAAACCCAAAAACCCCTGGCAAAGGGATATAATGACCGCCCTGGCTGCCTTACGAGATCAAATCCAAAAGGTGGCATTGGGGTGCAAGCTCCAATTGGACGGTGTCCCCCTTGACCCCAGGGTCTCCATCAAAGCATTGTCAGATTAGATGGATAACCTCAGCGCCTTCACAAAGCTTACCAATGCTTGTATCTCCCAGCTTGAGACAACTTGTCATGGGCTCAAAACTCAGTTGACCACCATCAAAAATCAGCTCCATCTACAGAACGCCGAGATTCAATCCTTAAAGGAGCAGGTTGCTCATAAGGCTTCTGCGTCCACCCTCAGCCAGAATTGGGACTACATCCAAGAGGGCTTAGAGGGCTTGCAGAGGTGGTT